>JASKGO010005377.1:0-15006 GCA_030556065.1 Holobus sp. GC000080
GCGGAATTTGCGCCACACGCATTAAGAGGAGAAAAAGGAGCGCGAACGACGTTTCGAAAAGTTTGCAGTGTTTGCGACATCGGTCGAAAGCTCGGAAAAGTGCAATATTTTCAAGAGAAACACTCCGGTCCATAATAATCGCCGATCGATCACTGCGCTAAGAAGCTGACAATAAAAATAAATACAAATACTTCGGCTTCTTTGTGCTTCTCGAAACGGATCGTCGGACGAGAAAGGAGAAACGTTTAAGGATGGCGCAGTAGGCAATCAATAAATTACGCGTCGACCGTAGAATGTCAACAATTTGACTATTAAAAATTAATAGTGGACAGATTGTGTGACCAATGGGCGATAATTAAGAGCGCTAGGCTCCGCTGGCTTGACCATCCACGCTGCTGATCGATGCAATCAGTATATTGTTGCTGGGAAAATGGGAAAAAATCCTCGGAGTCGAGCGCAACGCGATTCGCCATTCGCCAACTGTTTTATGCACTGCTACTACCTATCTTCCACTGGATTGTTCTTCGGTAATTGCCACTGCCATTATTAATTAAACCGCGGCAAGAGAAAACCACCAACTGAAGATCTTTATTTCTCATCACTTTGTTTTCCCTCAACTTTTATGGCTTTTCATAACTACTTAAAATGCATAAAACTTTGTAAGGATTTCATATTTTCCAGAAATAGAGAGCAAAAGTTTATAATTAATATTATTATTTTCTTATGAATTTTTTTTTTCAAAATGAAAATGGAAAAGAAAATATTCTCACGCACTTAATGCGAATTGTGCGTCTAATCAACAGGTGCTTCCGTTTGCCGCACTGGAGATTACAACTCTCGACGAAGAAAGTAACAAAGTGCGCCCTTGTGTAATAAATTCATCAGCATTGCCATTGTTTATTTAAGGGTTAGATTAAGAAATTAAGTAAATTTAGTAGTAAACCCCCTCAAAAAAAAGCAGAGAGGTAAGTAATTGTTACCTATTCGAATCGTTCAATATTTACCTTGTACCCATGTAATTTTTGGATAGAAAAAATCTAAGAAATTTTCTTTGTATATGGTGTCGTTTTCTATCACATTTTTCTCACGAAGCCAAGTCAATCAATCGCATCTGTGTTTGAAAAAAAGACTTCTTATGTGTGCGTAAATGTAATCGATTGGATTGCATCAATATTTGTCGTAAGCTGAGGGGGTTCTTCACTCTATATGGTATATCTTTCGCCTTCTGGTATTTACATTCAGATATCAATGGTTGTTTCATTGAAAAGAATTGATTTATGATGCTCACAAGTATAAAATTCGTGCTAATTTTTAGCGTAATGGCTTATCTATTTTGAGATAATAAAAAAATATTTTGCCCCTGTTGGTTATTCTTTAAGTTGGCTAAAAATAAAAAATAAAAGTTTCCAAAAAAGGAAAAAATTAAAGAATCTACTGAATAAATTTTAATTATTATCCCTGTATATTAATTTTTTAATCATTGAAAATATAAATGGTTTTTAAGTGATTTCTTTTTATTTTATTTGATTAATGATTAGAAAATTTAAAAATAAATCATTTTAATAATTTGCGAAGTGTTAATTTTTACAAATTGATGAAGAATAGTAAACAGTAATTCTATTAAAAAAAATCTTTTTACATTGTTTAATACTTTAGACAACAAAAAATATTAATGAAGTGATTCACACCAAAAAATGCCTGAATAACTATGAAATTTTATATAAAAATACAATTTTGTTGATTTTTTCTGAAAGATCATTTTTATTACTACCTTTGTCCCAAAATTATGGTGTACATTTTTTTGTTTTTAATTTGTACCAAATTATGGTATCCAATTACATATCACTTCAGTAATTTTTATAGAAACTTATAAAATCTTAAGTATAATCGTTGACATTCTTTCAGTCAACGGTATAATTGAAAATTTTTGTTCCAAATTTCATATTTTTAATTTATTATTTAACAATTACACAATTTACCTGAAATTTGAATTTGGCTCTTCTTCGCAATCTCGTTTGGTTTTATTTTGTAAATATGGGCACATTTTTACTACTAAGAAGAATTTTATGTTGAAATAAGAATTGTAAGATTTGTCACAAATCAAAAGTGTTTTTTTTTGTCTTTTGTTACATTTTGATTTATTGCATCTCCCATATTTTTTCTTAACTGATATGATTATGATTTTATGATTTTTGCTTTTTTTTTAACTAATTATGAAAAACTGTTAAAATTTGATTAGAGTTTCTTTAATATTAGATATACCATTGTCGTTAAGGGTTATTTTTCTTCGTTAATCAAAGAAATTTATGAAATGTTTGCTATAATTTGTGACTGAGGCAGTATTTGTTAATCAAAGGTTGAGAATTTAACATTGTTCGCTGCAATACAATACAATAAATCTATACCATAGTACGGGATGGAGGAAGTATATAATTAGAATTTTCTATTGACTTTGAAGATGGAAATCAAATCAAGCTTGAAGATAAGGGTTGAAAATTTAATAATAACTTTTAATAATATGACAAAGAGTAAAAATCTAGTAAAAAATAAATGTTATGAATATTACAAAAAAAAAGACAAATTTTAGGAAAAAGGTGACTGGTAAATTTATGTAAAAATATTTCAGTCGAAATTTGTCCAAATTTCATTGTAAAAAAAAAAAAATTAAGTAAAAATAAAAACACCGTGACAAATATATTGTGAAAAAAGCGAAGTAATATCAAGCGAAGTCAATATTATCTGGGTTGTTCCCTTTAATGCGCGTGTTAACGGTTTGCAAATTGTTGCAAAAATATTACGGATGTTACGCCGCGGACAGATCCCCAGGTGGGCCAACCATGTCCCGCCTGCCGGAATATTATTTAAGCATTCGGCAAAATTACAAAAAGAAGAAAAACGGCACACAACTCACCCATACATTCAAGTCAAAAATATTAAAAGAAAAAAAGTATATATATATTTATACATAAGTCCGCAAATTTATGAACTACTCTAAGAAAAAACCAACAATTTTAAACGTAAATAATAACAACATAAGCAGAAAGAGCAAGAGAGCGCTCCGAACGCGAAATGTAAATCACTACTTTTTATTAATTAAATTAAATAATTTATTTTACGCGACTACCTTTGCAATTACCATTAACCATGTTTTGCAGTGCAATAAAAGCGAAGCTGTATAGCATATACGCGGTACGCGGCAAAACCAAACTCATTTCGTTTCGTCTGTCTGTGGTCCAGCCCATCGCCTATAGATCCCAATGGGCGCTGCAGTTGGGACTTGATGCGTCCCGTGTTAATTACAAGAAGTAATTAATTCGGAACGCGTCGCTGTCTACATGCATTTAATGTACTCACTCTGTGCGTATTTACAGCTCGCACACATATTCATTCGACCAAACTTATATAGATTCGGACCGAATCATTATAGATTACAATTGTAATTGTATACATGTCGCAAACAGAGTTTCCACTTACTACTAAAATATATTCGAATACCTACACACGTCAAATGAATGCAATTGGGAATTTTCCCTTCGCGCATACCACCAGCAACCGTTTCTGGTGAACAGACCCAAGAAATGTTCGTCCGGTTGGCCATGCTTTTAATCTAATTAAAGTACATAATTAATTTCACTTAAGCGCTTGAAATGCAGAACGTTAAGCCTATCACGTGTGTGTTACACATTTTCATTTTTTTTTGCTTAATTTTGCACCGTTTTGTGCAATGTTATTAGCACTTTCCCATGAAAATGAAATGTTTTAATGACTTGGCTACATATAATAAAGTTATAAGTTCTTAATGTTTCTACTTCGCATTCTCGGTTGGTTTTACTTTGTAAATATGGGCGCATTTTTACAACTAAGGAGAATCTTTCTTCCTGGGTCGATTTCTTTGCACGTTAATTTGAACCACAATTTTTTTCATTATTTTTTGTTAAAACTTTTGATTTTTTTATGTTGTTTTGAACTATTTATGAAAAAAAAATTGTATTGAGAATAAAAAATCTTTTTTAACTTTTAAAAAATTGGATTATAAGAAATCCCTTAATTTAAGTAAAAACAATGTTAAACTTTAAATTGAAATGTTTTCGGGCTTCGGCTTTAGAGTTAACATTAATTTTTGTTTTAGTTTTTATTTTTAAGAGCAATCAGGCCTGCATACGGATGTTAGTAGGAAAGCTCAAATTTGTTGTTCGAGAACTGAAATTTGCGTTTTTTTTTTGTACTGAAAAAAGAGTTTATTTTGTTTTCTTTAAACCATGTTGAACTTGGTTATGATTGCGCCTGATAATTGAATAAAATAAATAAAAATGATTCATAATTCTTAAATAATATTAATTTATGTGCTAAAATTAATTATTATTTTTGAAAATCCAAAAATAAAATGTTTTTGCTTTTATTATTTATAAAAATAAAAATAAATGGAACTTATGGAACCATTAATAGTTAGTTTTAAACACTGGTTTTATAAGTTTTGTATAAAATAAATCATAAAATGATTACTTTTTTCAATTTTTTTTTAACTATTAGTAACAATTTGTCCAAAATTATACAGAAGTAAATTTCATAAAATATAAATTAAACTATTAATAGAAAAATTATTTCAATTGCTATAAAAAAAACTTCATTAACTTAGAAATTTTTTAAAACTAAATGCATAAGAAGAAACGGTTTTAACTTTTAAAATAAAAATTTGTTAATTAAATGAAACATTCAACGAATTCCCATGAAAATATTTTAAAAACTAAAATCTTATGAAGAAAAGGTTTTAATTGTTTTTAAATAACATATTAGAAATGTAATTACCTTTTAAATTTAATTAAATTTAATTAAAAATTTGTCCAAAATTTGACAGAAGTAAAATTCTTAACTCGTATAAATGAAATTATTAAAAGAAAAATTCAAAGAATTCCCATAAAAAGCCTTAATTTAGCTTATAATATTTTTAAAACTCAAAATGTTAAGAAGAAAAGGTTTAAATTTATTCAAAATTATTTATCAAGAAATGTAATTACTTTGAAAAGAAATTTAATTACTTGGACAAATAAAAGTTTGTCCAAAATTATACAGAAGAAAATTTCTTAACACATAAATGTAATTATTAAAAGAAGAATTAAAATAATTTCATCAAAAAGACTAAATTAACTTACCAAGTTTTAAAAGCTCAAAGGCTCAAGGAAATATTGTTTAATATGATGAGTTATTTATTAAGAAATGTAATTATCTTTTAAGAAAAATAATAACTTTGTTGTCGTCTTTTCAGACAAATAAATTTTATCTAAGTACCAACAACATTTAGTAAAATATTATTAAATACGGTAATTTCTTGCAAGAAGAACGCTTCTTTATATGGCCAACAAACATTTAATCGTTTTTACTGTAGTATTTACATTCTCACGTTGCGCTCCTACGCTTCTCAAGAAAAAGCCCAGAATTATTATTCACATATATTACATTATTGTCATTTTATTATCGCCGTTACATGTGTATCTTTACGATAAAAGCTAATGTTTGTTTTAGATTTTGTTTATTATCGAAACATACGCCCTCGATTTTACAGTTTTTCACCTCCTAGATTTTGTTTGCTTTCTCATAATGCTATTGCTTGCTTTATTAGCTTTTCTCATGTGTACACACAAAGAAAGACCTTTTAAAATTGCATTATGTAAAGAAATCAAAAATCAAAAATTTCTTTAAAATATTTTGCCAGCAAGTATCTTAATTAGGTATGGCAAATTAAAAATGGCATTAAGCAAACAAATTAATCAGCAGAAGCAGCAACATATCATTGGGGAAGGATATAATAACACTTAATTGCTCCAGACTTAATTATATGTGTTTTAATAATAAAATAATAAACAGCGGCGCTAAAAATGATTAAATTAAAATAATAATCGCGTCGAATAATTTATTCGCATATAGATTCAGCGATAGCGATTAATTTAAATTAGAGGAATTTAAAGCAGCCGCATCGCATTTTATTGCATATAAATTGTGTGCTGTAGGTAAAACAGCAACAGTACACTGGGTACACAAAGAGCAGAGAGGAAATCTGTAATGCACGACAAGTTGCATGGTAATTAGTAGCTGAACGCAATACAGTGCTTTTTCCTTTTTCATATAGTATTCGCATTTTGAATTAGTGTAGAAGCGCGTTAGCAATGAGGTACTTAAGAACTTAACATGACCAGAAGCAATTACACGCAAAGATAGTAACAAAACGTATTTACATAATGCACAGGGGAATTCAATTGGCATATCCATGGCAGCAGCAGTAGCTGAAGCAGCAGCAGCAGCAGCAGCAGCAGTAGCAAAAGAATGAGGTGCGTGTCGCGAACCGCAAGAGGTATTTCACGATCCACTTTTTACCCTTCGAGTCCTTCCTTTTGTTCTTTGTTTTCCTTTCATATGTACTGTTTTTTATTTCTTTTTGTTTTTGCTTGCTTTTTACAAGTGTGGCATATATACTATATGTATAGGTTGGTATAAGTATAATGAAAGCGTTTTGAAGAACACGCAGCAATTCATATTTCCATGTCGCGCCAATTATGCAGGACATATTTAATTTCGAGGCAGCATCAGTAGGGGTAATTAGTCGTGTTATTCGTACGTATAAACAACTTGCTCGCAGACCGTGTATTCTTGCTTGCTGGCTTGCTTGCTTGCCCATTGGCAGTCCGGCACGAATATGTATTTAATTTAAAGCGTGCTAAATGTGATAATTTTTTAGGAATCTCAATGCAAAGCATGTATTTAATCGTTGCAACCCGAAGATAAATCCCGGCCGTCTCTCTTGCTCATTCTGTAATTCTCGGAAGATAATTTTTAATGTTAATTATTATTTATATTCAGTGAGTTCTTCTGCCTCCGACTGACCGCTTTCTTTTTTTTTAGCATATAGAAATATTTACAGGGTGAGCAGTTATTTTTTAATTATTTTATACTATTTAATTTATTTTCAATAATTTCTTTCTTATGATTTGCCAATCCTTAGGAATTTAATTCAAAATTAAATAAATATTTTATTTTCAGAACTTCCTTGTGGAATTTGTATAAAAGCTTCTTAAAAAGGGGTGATTTTTTTTTTAATATTTTGAAGACTATTCTTTTTAAAGAATCCCTTCCCTGGAAAAAGGTAACATCACAATCAGTACTTTTTAAAACTTTATGGACTACTCCTCTTTCTATCTTTGTCTTTGAGATTAAAATTGAATCGAAGTTAACTTAATGTAAATTAATTACTCATCACTTGTTTTCTTTTTTAAATTTTTTCAAAAAGAACATCTTTATATATAAAATAACTTAAAAATTACTAATTTTAACTTTTTAAACAGTAATATAAATAATCTTCTAATAATAAACATCATGGAAAATATTACCGATCGGAAATACTTTTAATCTTAAAATTAACATTTATTGTAGCTAAAATAAAACTTTCTGGATTATTATAGAATCAAGATTATCTTCTTAAGATTTTCCACAACCTTTGAATTTTATTCAAAGTTAAATAAATATTTCATTTACAGAATTTCCTAAAAAGGAATTTATGCAAAAACTTCTTAAAAAAGGGTGAAATTTTTGTATAAAATTTTAGGCAGACTATTCTTTTTAAAGAATCGCAGTTTTTGCGTAAAGGTAACATCAAATTCAGTACTTTTTTTTAACTTTTAGGACTATTCTTTTCTCCTTCCCTCTTTGTGGTTAAATTTAAAGTTAAAATTCATAACTCATCACTTATTTTCTATTTTTGGTACAGAATTTTGAAGTTAAAAAAAACCTCTTTACAGATGAAATCATTTAAAAATTTATTATTATTTATATTTTTAAATGGCAACATAAACAACATAAAATCTGGTAATAATAAAGATCTTGGAAAAGACAAGCAACTGGTATTACTTATATCTGAAAATTAACAGCTATTGAAGCAAGAAAAAACTTTTTTGATTAACATTTAATCAAAATTTTGAAAAAAAAATTCTAGAAAAGTTTGATGAACCAGTTGCAAAAGATTTAGTCGTTTAAAAGATTTTGCAAAACAAAAGACAAACATCAACTGCAAAAATAAAACAACTAATTAGCAACAATATTTTATGTCGCAAATAAACTAGCGAGCGAATATAACAATAAATTATTTACCATTGTCCGATAACTTTGGATTAAAACAATTATTTTTGTTTCTCGTTGGCGGTATTCCTGATTAAACACAGCTTTCGGAGATTTGTGTGGTGCTTTATTGCCCTAAGTATCTCGCTCTCCTCGGTAAATCCCGCATGATTTATAAAATTCAAATCGAATTTATTTGTCCTACACTTGTCCGGGGAATATTTTTAGAAGCATAAAGCTGATTTATCTCGTAAAAAAACGGTACGAGTTTTAACAAGAAACATAAGGTAATTAACTTATTAGTATAATATTTGTATTCCAAGCATGTTAATAATTTATTAATATCTCTAAGACTGTTTCATGTATAGTATTTGTGTAGTTGCGCTGTTAAAGTAAAATATGTTTGTCTTTTTATTTATGAACTATCGTCTTCCGTGAAATTTACAACGCGTTTCTACAAATATCCACACGAAATTTATTATTCATATTTATCTCTATTCCATCTGAATAATAAGCGGTTTTTTCTTATTTATGAATATCTTGCACCAAATTTCCATCAGTATATGGGAAAATTATTAGAAATTATTAGGTTTCGGCCATTCGTTACAGCCGTTACGGTCGTTTTCGTCGTTTAGAGCGAATTTACAAGCAAATAAATTAAGCAGTTTTACAAATGAGGCTATAATGATGAATTTATTATTGTTAAATTATGTATATTGTATTATAAATAAATATATATTTTTTAAATTAATTTTACATCAAAAATAAATATTGTTATTTATTTTTTAATAATTTTTAACTTATTATTTATTTTTTATTTTTGTAATAAAAAAAGAAGACAAATTTAAATAAATAAAATGTAAATAAAGTTGGAGCATTTAAAGTAAAATTGAAAATACTTCTTGCCACAGTAACACTAAAAACAAAAAGCAACAAACTTGGAGTGTTTAACATAACATTTATTCCTATCTTGGGTATTTATTCTGCTGTTGTTGTTTGGAGAATATAAGACACATTTTACGACACACGAAGATATTATTATAGTATTTGGTAACCAAAAGAGGAGAATGTGTATTATTATGAAGATGTTCGAGTCGTGGGCGTCTGTCACCATCGCAGTGGGTGAGAACTTCTTTCACCCACGCATCACTTCTCGCCCTCACTTAAGAAACGGCGGCTCCGACGACTTCTTTTATTTTCTCTCCTCTTTACTTTTTATTTTTTTCTTTTCTTTATAGAGCCAGCCATATCTTTTATGATTTTATTAAACTCAGCAACCGGTATGCGCTAATCCAAATATAGAAACGGGGAGTACAATGTACTCGCAAAGTTACGACAATTAACAGATGCAGAAACCCTTAAGGGGAACTCGCAGCATCCTCGCGGCGGTAATTTTTGTAAATGAAATTCGTCCGTTTCGAAATTCTCCAGTGTCACATTTCAATTTCCCTAAATGAATAATTTATGGTGTGCTACGAATAAAAGCGGACAGCTTATAAGTATAGAGAGACACTCTTCACATGAATTGTAGAATTGTACGAATGTCGTTGTTGTTGCGAAATTTGTAAATATTTATTATATGTCAGCATTCTATGCGGTAGTAGTACACACATTTGCAATAACGTTCGATTTATTTAAAATTCCTATTGCCGTTTCCCTATTTGGTCCACGAGGAAATGGAAAAATGGCGAAACATGTAATCGTCAAGATCACGAGCAAACAAGTCATCGCTAATTATCAATGGTAAACTTCTTGCGCGCTGGCTGCCGTATATTGCGTTTACATTTATCGATGGAATATTGTTTCTCTTGTCGCAGATGGTCAAATCATGGTATATGCATTGAGAATAATCAGTAGAAAGAAAAGAGCTTCTTGAGCATAGCTAATAAAACCGTCTATTTTATTGGTTTCTTTTTCTTTTTCAAACTTCAGATGCTTTATTTACTTTAATAAATGCAAAAAAACTTTTCTTGTACTTTTATAAAAAAAATTACAATTTAAGAATAATGAAGTATTCAAATGTTTTCACTCTGACTGTAAGGAATAATGTAGATACAAAAAATACATTAAACTTTTTAAAATGTATATCACATAGAGCACAATTTTTACTTGCAATGTTGGTTAGTACTGATTTTTTTTACAGATTTTTTTTAAACTTTAATAATTTATTATAAAAAAATATTAACAATAAAATATTTGTATATTACTTAAATGAAACTACTATTTTATAATATCCTAAGTAGTTTTAAGGTTATTAAAGTTTTTTTTTAAAACCCGATGGATTTTAAATAGGGCTCAGAGGCTGACATTATTTTTATAAATTACAACATTAAAATAATAATAATGCATTTATTTTAATAATTTTTAAGAAAATTAATATAACTTAAGTTACCTTTGCTTATATTAATCTATTTTAAATTTTTTATTATTTTCGGATTTTATACATGGCATTTAATAATTTATTATTATTTATTTACTATAATAAAGACTTGAACATTTTTAAATAGATACAAATTAAATAAATGTTTAAATTGTCATTAAAATGGCACTAAAAGTGTTAAAATATCTTAAGTGGTTCGAAAGTTATTAATGTTTTTGTGTTTTGCGGGTGCGTCGCTTGACTTATTTATTTCGTTTGACTAACGCAGTACTCAATGTGTTTTAAATGGGACGCTTGGAATCAAAAAGTACTTTTACAAATTTGTTCATAAAAATTAAACCAACAGATCGATTTTAATTATTTTTTCTTCAAATTACTTCTAAATTACTTTTCTTTGAATATTTTAAACAATTTTTCAATTATCTTATATTTCTGAATTTGTATTAAGCGTTCTAATTTTAAGTTTTATTGAAGTAAAAATTGGAAATTAAATTATTTTGTATTATTTAAAGAGAAGATTAAATTATCTTTAAAATGTTGAAATCTATTTGGCAATATCTTAAGTATTGCAAAAGTTATTTAAGTTTTTTAAATTCTCCATACAATTTAAAAGGGAGTCTCAGGGACTAAATTTATTTTTACAATTATCTTCATAAAAAAACTAATAAAAATAATCCTTTGATTTTAACAATCTTCCAGATAATTCAGATTAATAAAATTACTTTTGATTATTTTTAGTTGTTTAAAAAAAAGTATTCTTCTCTTGGGAATCGCGCGGTGCACAAAATGAATTCCTTCAGCGCACTTTAACGAGCCAGCAGAAAGTATTCAGCGTTAAAATGTGTAAGCTACCTTTCCCATTATTATCATCGAGCTTTCCATTGTGCATCCTATTCGCCAAGCGATCGACAATATGGATGATTAGCGTTTCGGTGCAAATTGAATAATAATTAACTAATTTATGTGTGTGTGAAAATATGGTCGTTTTTGGTAAAGAGCAAGCGGCACATTATACACACATTATGTGAACTTTCTACATTACCTCATCTCGTGCGATGATAAACGAGCAGTCATCGTGATAATCAATTTTTGATGCTTCATTGTACAGCATCTGATTAACGCCGCTTTAAGAGTGGTAGCGTTTTTAGATGCGTGGCTTTTGATCGGTAATGCGCCAAAGAAGAAATTTCTATTCGACAACAATGGCCGATTTAATTAAAAATTTAATTATTGGTTTTCAGCACATACACATTTAAGCATACAGACACAGCTATAACACTTCTCTTTGCACTGTACTCCTTAATAATAATTATTATATTGGCGAAGAATGAGAGTTCCAATTTGGAAATTAAAAAAAAAAATCACTACAAGACTAATGAAAAAAAATTATTTGAAAAGTTTCTGGGTCAATTAGAGTTTATTATTTGCTAAAAGTTCCTATTAAGAAATTAAATGCCGCGCGTTTGTTAATTGAGTGGGGAAATCTTATTGTCCATATAGCATATAGCATACATGTAATAAATAAATATGAAAGCGCTTGTGTAAAAGCGTATACTTATTGAATTTATGATTAAATTTATTATTGGCATACATTCGTGGGATGCAGATGTGGTTTATTTATAACAAAATGTGTTTGAATTTATGGAGACGATTTCCATATAATTAGCTAGGATCGACTCCCTACTATATATCCATATCTATTGCAGCATTGTTTATATGCGCATATTACTGTCATTGTTCCATTACGACAATGCAATAATGTAGGCAATTGACGCCCTTTAAGTTCCACGCGATACCAAAACTTTACTTTCAATCTTTTTACAATTTGTGGCTGAAGCTTTAAGCATTTTCTTACTTTACAGTTTTTGATTTTTTACATCATCGTCTTTGGTTTATTTCATAAAATATTAATTACTTTGATAATATTTTTCTCAAATCATTTTTTACTTTTTTCGGCCGATGTCGTTCTTTTGTCATTTATGAAATGTCTTTTATTGCGTTAAAAAAGTTTAATTAATTAAACTAAATAGTTAGATTTGGAAAAATATTAGTAATGTTTTTTTTGTTCGTTAAAATTAATTTAAAAAAACAAACTTTTTTTTACTTAGAAGCCGCTGGCCGAACAGAATTTCAAACAAACAATATAACTACAATATATAAACAAAATAGATTTAATATACTATTAAAGATAAATGTAGATGTATTTATATCGTAAAAACTTTTTAACTAATTAAAGGGTTAAAATCTGTGCACAAAAAACATCGCAATTTGTCATATTAAATAAAATTAATCAGACGCATTTTTCTCGAGCATTAAAAATTTTCTTATTTAGCAATTTTCGAATTTATCAATCTGCACGATAAAAAATATTTTTTTTCATTTTATCAAAAAAGTTAAAACCCCATAATTAAAGTATGGATAACTAAATTTTTGTATATCAAAAATTCAAAATAAAATTAAAATAGAAAGATTAGAAATGAAATTGGTTTTTTTTTTTTTACTTTAAAGCCGTGAGCTGAATAGAAATTCAGACAAATAATAATTAATTAGTAAGAATAATCCTACAAAGCAAAAAAATTTAAATAAACGATTATGACGATAGAAATCTAAACCAAATAGGTATACGAGTACATTTCCATCTTAAAAAAAAACGAAAAAAAAAAAAAACTGATAAAAAGGTAAAAAACTTAGAATAAACAATAATACAATCTAGTAAATTATATAAATTTAATCAGTCACATTTATCAGACAAAGTAATATTTAACATTAACAGAAAATTACAGAAATATAATAAAGAAATAGAACGCAGGTACCGATAAGTGATCAGAATTAACAAAGCACGTTGGGGGTTAATTAAGATCCGAATCCGATTAATTCGTTAACTAATACACCGAAAGCATAAAAAGGAGTGGCGCAATGGACGCGTACCACACAAGTTGCCAAAATCGAACGTTAAGTTCGACTGTTGTCCGATTCGTGGCTGCTTTTGATGAATAGTTTTTACGTAAAATGTTCGTTAACGTTATGAGCCCGTGAGGCCCCATAAAATACCAACGGGCAATGGGAAGAAAAGCAGCACGCGCTTCATTACCGAACGCACACGTACAAAATGAGCACCAGCAGCTCTCGATTCTAAACTCTTCTCTTAGCGACCCAGTGGAAATCCACCTTGCGCTCTTGATTTATGATTTATCATTCCTTAATCGATCGATCGGCATACATCATAATTTTTGCAAGTGCACTGCACACACGGTGCCGATGATGACGATGATGATGCATTCGCTTATGCGCATTCATGATTGACTTATTTATAGGAAGCGAAAGAGAGATAGGTTGCAGATTTAATGCAGACATAACTTATGATAATCGACTTTGGTAATTTCGCCTTTTAATTATGGTAATTTAATGCAACCGAACACATCGAAACACGGCGCAATTACATGTGAGTCTTGGAGAGCGGTCATAAAATTAGACGGATAATTATTTAGACTTAGAGGGTCCCCCTAGCATCATCGGTCGTTTGAACTTTGTCGTCGCGCTAATGGCAATGAGGTATTTTTTGGCCAAAACATTCCATTTGCGCATCTTCGATGTAATTGTTTCCAGCTGGAGTTGTATTATAGGCCTTTACAATTGTCCTTTTAATTGTACAAGTCGTAAAAAGTGATTTTTTACAAGTGGCAAGTACAATTACAAGTCACCGACATTCTCCGGTTATTCATTTGTTTGTTGTTTAAAATTGAATACTTCAAATGGAAGAAACAAATAAGAAATTTTGCTTTAATCAACCTATACTTATATTAATTTATGGTAAATGCATGTATAATTAAAAAAAAGCATCTGCCATGAAGTGAAACCATTGAATTCACTGAGATGACTACAACATTTAGTTAAATTATGGACTGAACATGCGGAAAAAAAAGTGAAAAAGAAAGAAGTTGATGGTTTAATTCTTCCATTGAACAATATCTAATCACGAACCTACCGTTTATAAGATTACAAAAAACATTCCGCAGTGAATGCATCGCATACCATGTTTTTAAAGCGATTCCAAGCATCAGCATTTTTTTCTTTCGATTTTATAGTCTAATTTTAATTTCAAAGTTGGAGTTTACTGATTTTCCAATGAAAAGAGGAATCTTAAACTGATTAATTCAGCAAAAGCTACACAAAACATAATTTTTAAATGCTGTTATAAACTTTCAAAAGAATCCCTCTTTGAATAAAGAAGCGATTTATATTTTATTAAACTACATAAATCGCAAACAAGTAAAAAAAAATTACATTTTACTATTACTTCTATTACTGTATAAAACCCCTACGTGTCCTTTAAATAGCATATTTTAACTCTATATAGTATGGCACCTGGTTGGCCGAGTGGTGTAGGTGAAAGCCTACCACCTCATGGACCCGGGTTCGAATCCCAGGTCATGCCCTTTTTATTGAGAAGGTAGCATATGCCGTGTCTTATGTTACTGCTGAGCAGTCGCCACAGTTCGCCCCTTGATTTATCACCGCGTAAG
>JASKGO010005378.1:0-10435 GCA_030556065.1 Holobus sp. GC000080
TTTAGTTGCCATTTTGGATATATCGAAAAGTGTCTGGAGGACAAATAACAAAGGCGGCCTTTAGAACTTCACACAAAACTGATAATTTATTTATACAAATCAAGGAAATATTTTTCCTAAGGAAAACAGCAAGGAAAAACAATAATTATTTCATAGAATAAATTATGTTCGTTACAAACAACAAATAAAAAAAAATGTTAAAAGTTCAGAAAAATATTTAAAAAAATTTAACCGAATTTTTTTTTTTTGAATTTAAAGGGTCGCAATTATTCAAGAGCCCTCCAGTTAGTAACACAATTTCTAAAATGAGTCTTTCAATTAAAATCCATTGAAATAGCAAAACCAAAAAAAAACCCTCAAACCTAGAAAAAGAATACATAATTTCAATTTTATTAACTCTTTTAATTAAAGTTAATTTATTAAGTAATGTAATGAAGACAAGAAAACCAATGTTAATTTGGAATAATCTAAAAATTAAAAATTATGAAAAATCACCATTTTTAAACAAAAACATCCATTAAATTCAACTCAAAATGGACGCCCTGAAAAAACAAAATAATAAAATTTAAAAAAATCGTATTTGTCATGAAAAAGAAAAATATTTTAAACACAGCGAATAATTTCAATAAATTTATTGCAATATAAGGTATAATAGAAATTCGTTTTGTACACTCTTTCTAAAGTTTCAGTCTTTGGAAAAGTGCTTACAAATTCAATAAAAAAAAACGAAACAAATTACAATTACTTAAAAAATTATATTACAAACAAAAAATTAAAAAAAAAGGAAACAATAAGGAAAATCGTACAAAACATAACACATATACATTGGACAAATTGGTAAAACAGATCATTGGAGATCTCTTTGCATTACTATTAATATTTTCTTTTCACATTTTAGGTATTTGTTGTTAAAAAAAAAACAGAAAAAAAAAACAACAAAAAATAAAAATAAACAAACTGTGTAAATTCGACCCATCACCCGTTGTTCCTAATATAGTAAATTCTTTAGTCATTTGTTTTTCTCTACAAAAGATAGGCAACCGTAAATACATACTGTGTATGTACAGTGTGTACCGTAAGTACGCTTTCTCAATCTTTGGTTGGGTGTTTGTCGCCTTTCGAGCGCCGTCCCCCACAAACTTAATAATTTCAATAATTTCCTAAGTACCGACCATCATATTAATAAATTTAAAAAATAAAAAAGAAAAACACTAAACGCAAATTAAGTACGCAATTTGAGTTTTTTCTTCTTTTTTTTTTTGACTGTTTTTGATGTCCGATACGCGAGAATAAGTTTTATTTTTTTGTATTTTCTAACCAAATAAATAAAAAGTCGAACGCACAGCCGAGCAAATTTCTTCCGTTCAAAAAAAAAAAATGAAATAAAAATAAAACGAAAAAAGAAACCTTTATAACTCTCTCTCTCATTTTGTTTGTAATTTTCGAGAAGAGTTATTTTGACTGCCGACTGCGTGAAAAAACTAACTGTTGTTACTTGTTTTACTTGTTGTTATTTTTTTTTTTTTTTGATGTTGTTGAATGTTTGCGCACACGTGCCATAGATGGCGCGCGCATTCCTTTCCGGCGAGCGGACAAAAATCGAAATTAGTTTCTCGAAGTGAGCGTGTCTACGGATTGTCCAACAGATCGGTTTGCATTAGGTCTGCTTTCGATTTCAAATAGCCTTCCATTCGTGTTACGGCGTATTCCTAAAATTAGAAAAGAAAAATTGAGTTTTTTTTTCCAATGAAAAACAAAAACAAAATTTATAGGTTACGTTTTATTGCGACAGTAAGGTTTGACTTGACTTTACTAAGTAAACGTAACTTACTTAAAGTAAATTAGGTTATTTAAGGCTTTGATAGCTTTTCGGAAAAGTAAGGTTATTTTATATGAAAGGGTTAATTAATTCTTTTTTTTTTTTACTGTATATAGTGAAATTGAGTTGGATAAAGTTTTCATTAATTTAAAATTTAGTTAACGTCTGTTTTGAAAAAGTTAATACACTTCTGTTAAGGTTAAGTAAGGTTTTCTTAAGTTTTTAATAGGTTATGTACCAATAAAAAGAAAGATGATCATTTTGAGTTGAATAAAGTTTTAAAGTTTAAAATTAAAGCCAATGAATATAAATAAGAAAGTAAAGTTCAAATAATTGAATGGCTTCTGTTAAGCTTCTGATAAGTCAGGTTAGGATAATTTTGGATTGATTTTAAAATTTTAAATCAAGCAAATATGTTAAATGGGATTTGGAAGAAGCCTTTAATACCTTAAGTCATAAGGTATAAGATTTCGATAAGATTTAAATTTGACCAGATTGACCTTACTTTTGGTAAGGTTATGTTAGGTTAGATAAGGTTAGGATCAGTATTAAATGTTGGGTTTCACATAAGTAAGATTTTTTTTATGTTTGTTAGAACTGAAAAAAGTTTTAAAACATTTCAACTTGACGCTGTTAAATTTATCAAGGTTAAATTACTTCTCATATGGTTAACCAAGGTATGAATTACTTTTAAATAGCACAGGTTTCTGTAAAGTGACATTTCCGTCTTTACCGTTTTTTCTGCATTCAATTTATTTATTCACTTTTAATTGGAAACCGTTTTAAGAAGCTTCTGATAGAAAAAAGTTTAATTACATTTGTTAAGGTTAAGTCACTTCGGGTAAATGATAAGTTAGGTTTGTTTGGGTTAGGCTAGGTTAGGTTAGAATAACTTACCCAGTAGCCGAAGGGAATTTTCGACGTATCAGCATTGACGACCGCCCAGAGCGACCAGAAGAGATGCGATGCCAACGTTAAAACGCGCACTTCACGCAGAATCTTCTCCGGATCTTCGCGGCAGCACCGCTCGCTCAAATACGCATCGACGAAGTGCCGCTGCTGCTGTTCCGTCGGATAGTCCTGCTTGTTTTCGGCAAAGAAGGGCGCTTCGGTGGCCGTGTAATCGTAACTCCACTCCAAAAAGTGATTGGCCAAATCGAACGATCGGTAATTGTACGAACAGTATTCGAAATCTACAGAAAAAAAAAAACAAAAGAAATGAAATATAAAATATTATTTAAAAAAATTGTGTCGAGAAAAAAGGATTGCACAATAAAGAAAAATATTGCACAATCATTTCTATGAAGTTGCCCATGCGCTACCAAACTTCATTTTCACGTCAAAGAAAAAATTGTCGCTTTGAAATTTACCCAAAACTATGTTTATTGATTAATAAAATTAAAGGGTTTTTGACTAATTTTTAAAATATTTTTTTTTACTCAATATGAAAATACAGTTAATTGGCTTTCATGTGGTGTATGTTTCGTTAATTTTGGTGCAAAAATACGAGAGATATGACCATTTTTAAATCGGAAATCACAAAGTGTCGAAAGAAACAACAGTTTGCGCAATGGCTGCAAAATATTGCGCAATACGATTGACCAATATATTATTTTTGTTTTTAATTTAATAATTAAATTGAATTATTGTACTTACCAATAAGTACCAACTTGGGTTCTCCGTCCAAATTGGAGTTTTCGTCTTGGCAGATCAGAATGTTGCCCTCTTGCATGTCATTGTGGCAGAAAGTGACGGGACACTGTTCGCGTTCGATGCGCTGCTGCAACCAGGCAATCTCGGCGCGCACATCGACGGTGGAGAGGAGGGCGGCCTTCGGGGGCAGCTGACAATTCTCGCACGACTTCATCCAGCGGTCCATTGTGCCCCACAACCAGTCCGGCTCTTTGTGCAGCGGCACCTACAATTCAATCGACGAGACATTAATTTCCCGCTGTCACTTTTTTCGCTCCGTTTTCTGGCAAAATTATTATTTTCGAAGAAGAGAAAAAAAAAACAGAAATTATGAATTTAATGATTATTTTTTTTCTCAGCAAATAAAAAAAAATAAATTGTAATAATAGAAATTAATTAATAAAAAATAAAAATAGGTATTGAATGTCCTACGATTTCCCAGTGCGCGCGCACACACCCAAACAGATCTCTCTTTCTCTAGATAGAGAGAGAGACAGTGACATAGAGTGTGTGTGAGAGAGAGAGAGAGACATAGAGGGCCCCGCCCCCACGTTTTCTGCTTTTGTTCTGTTTGGTGGTGTCGTTATGGGCGAGTATGCGTGTGTGTGCTAGCGCGCATGCGCATCGCAGTCAGTGTTACAGCGTCACAGTTGAAGTGCACTCTCTGGCGCGCGCCTTTAACTTAGACTAGACGACGAGCAGCGTCGACGCTTCGCTTCGCTAGAACATCAAAGAAAAAACAAACAAACCCCAAAAAATGCATGTGTGGTAGGCTATCGAATATCGAATAGTAGAATAAAAAAACAATTGTTTTTATTTTAATATTTGATGGATTTTTTTTTAGTTTCAATTTTTATTTTTTTATATTTATTTAGAGGAAAATAAAATTCATTTTTTTTGTTTCGAACTACTAAAAGCGATTAAAAAACAGTTTTTGGATTGCTGAAGGGCAAACAAACAATACGTTCATTTTAAGTACGTGTAAAAGCAAAATTTTCAAAGCGATTAAAAATTCTTTCCAAGAAATTTTTTGAAAAAATATTCATTGTTCCATAAGAAGCTTTAAACATTATAAAATATTATTGAAATTATCGGAAAATATAAGAAATAATGAAGCTGAAAAAAATTAAGGTTTTGCACCGTTTTTCTATGTGTTTAAATGGAGGTTCTTGTTTCTATGCCCTCCAGCAATTTAGGAAAATCCAAAATGGCCGAACCGCTCATTTAAAATGCATTTTTCAATTATAAATAAATATTTCAACTTAAAAAAATACACAACAAAAATTTATATTAAATTGAACATAGTTGAAAACTGCATTAATCTACAATGTTGTAATTAATTTATTAATTTTGTTAATTCATTTTATGAAAATTTATGAAAAAAATACAAAAGACGATATTTTTTCATGAAAATTAAATTTAATGTATTTTTTAAAAGGTTAATTATAAATTTTATTTAATGAAAAATTTGTTAAATTATCAAAAAACAAATTTGATTAAATTTTAGTTGCCATTTTGGATATCCAAAAGTGTCTGGAGGGCAAACAATAAAGGCGGCCATTAGAATTACATACAAAACTGATAATTTAAAAACCAATTAAAGAAATATCCGAGCTAAAAATTGAAAAACCACTAACTATTTCATATTAACCATTAGAATCTGCAGAAAATATTAAAAATCCACAAAAATATTTGCATAAATACAGCCGGAAAAAAATGTTAAATTTTACAGTATTCCTGTGTATTTAAACGGACCCACTTGTTCGTTTGTCCCCCAGCCACTAACCAAATAACAAATATGGCACATTTTCATTGAAAATGCATTGCAATTGCAATAAAAAAAAAAAAAAAAATCAATAAAAAAGAATAATTTTAACGCGGAAAACTACCTGTTACGTATTAAACAATTATAATCTCTCACAAATGACTAAAATTAAGATTAATTTTCACGAGCGGATAATAAGTTGAACGTAATTATTATTACTTGTTTGCTCAGCTTCTTAGAAGATTAACAACTTTAATGCTTTTTCCTATTATTATTACTTTTATGTGAAAAAAAGTCTCGTGTTGTGTATTTACTGTGTATGTGTGTGCATACTTGTGGAAAATAACAAAATAATTAAGAAAAAAAAATCGGAGGAAATTTTCCGCCTCTCAAATTATTTATTATACGATAGCTGTGATTTATTTCTAAATGTACAAACAAAACCAACAAAAAATGTTAACGATTTATTAACTTATAATCTGTTTGTTTGATTATTACAGGCCCAATTTGAACTGAAAAGCTGCTCAAAGCAGTTCGAAACTTGTTTTTTTTTTTTTTGACGTTATGATTATTTCTCATTTAGTGTTTTGTTTTCCGTTGCTGTGGTGACCCGTTGCCATAACGCCGCATCACTCATCGCATTATAATGCAATGTAGAAATATTACAGAAAACAAAAGTTGTTTATTTGACATTTTATAGCAAATGACACAAGCTTTTGTTTAATTTTGCTTTCTTTTTTTTTTGCTTTTTTCTTTAAAATGTAATATAAATCAACAAAATCAAAGAGAAAGAGACAGATTGGGAGAAAAAGACACAGTTATAAATAATTAAAAAAAAAATGGAGAGACAGAAATATAGAATAGAGATTATATATGAAAAGATTCTCACCCAATATGTTTTTTTTTGTTTTATATAACTAAAACAAACGCAAGTTATAAACACCAACAAATATTACATTGAAAAAATATAATTGTAACGATGATTGATCAATGATTTTTACTTTAAAACAAACAAAAACAAAAAAAAAATAAAAAAAAAATCGAAAACAAAAGAATCTCACCTCCATGTCGTGAATGGCGGCCATCTTTTCGGCAATGAGGCGACTGAGCGTCGCGTCCTGCAAGTCCTTCGTCTTGAGCGGTCGCGCATTTATGTACTCCTCGATCCTGCCGCCTGGAAAAATGCCGTGCAATTTAGGGCCCAAACCGCGCTCGCTAAGCAGCGTAAAAATTACGCTCTCCGTAATCAGTGCTTCGAGGCAGCCCTCAGCGGTGCCGTGCGTCTGGCCGTAGATGCGGATCAGCACTTCGCGCGGCTCCGCGCAACCGTAACCACCAGCGCTGCCGCGCCGCCCCTCGCTGCTGCTGCCGCTTCGCACGCGTCTTCGCCTCAAGGACAAATCGTCCGACGCTTCCTCTTCGCCGCTGGAGCTGCTGCCGCTGCCGCTGCCGCCGCCACTACCGCTGCCGACGGTTTGCGGTAGCGAAATGTGGTACAGTAGATTGGATAAACCGCCACTGAAAAGAATTCATTTCTGCTTTATTGATTTTGATCGCTTTTATACCGAAGGAATATGAGCATTGAGGTTATAACAGTTGTGTGACCATTGTGTATGACTGATTAATTTGACAGATGGATGGTGGAATTGAGGTTATGGAATTGTAGTAGTTTGTTTAGAAAACTGCCATACGTTTAGAGGTTAAATAAAAAACGAATTGAGGTTATAAAACGGTTTTTTGTTATTTTCAGACGTTTTTCACTGATAAAACGTCGAAAATTAAGCGTTGGCTCGTCTGCTTCAACAATTTTGACAAGTCTATAGGTAAAATAAAAATAAACCGAGTCGTTTTGACGGAATTTGACAATTGAAGAGATGGAATATTCATCATAATGTTTTATTTAGATGATTTTGAGGTGAATTCAAAGCCGAATAAAGGATATAGAACAGTTTTGCCAAACAACATTGACCGATAAAAAACCGAAAAGAATTGTATTGACGTTTCTAGCCGCTTTAAAAAGAATAGAGGTCAAATGAAGGGCGAATAGAGGTTATAGATGAATTTTATTTGTCAGTGGAGAATAAGCCACAGACTTGTTTTGACAATTTAACAATTTGACAATTTGAAAATTTGAAATTTAAAGATCGAATGAAGTGTTTGCTTTAATAACGTCGAAAAGAATTGTATTGACGTTTCTAGCCGCTTTAAAAAGAATAGAGGTCAAATGAAGGGCGAATAGAGGTTATAGATGAGTTTTATTTGTCAGTGGAGAATAAGCCACAGACTTGTTTTGACAATTTAACTATTTGACAATTTGAAAATTTGAAATTTAAAGATCGAATGAAGTGTTTGCTTTAATAACGACGAAAAGCTTAAAAGTTGGCCAAATAGAAGTACAATGTCGTTTTCAATGACAACTTTGGTGAAATGTAAAGGTGAAATATAGGTTAGACATTTTCAAAAACTTCCAAATGACTTTGCAGGATGCAGAGGTCAAATTAATGGAAAACTCTGACAGTTCCCTGCTTAAAAGAATGACTTGACAGATTTAAAGGTCGAATGAAGGTGATATGGGAATTTTGGCCATTCGGAGAGAACATTTAACTGATAAGGAGCTTAAAAAAGACCACAGGATTGATTCAATTACTTTGCTAGCTTCTAGCTTACTGCCCGAGAAAATCTTACAGCTGTGCAAAAAATAATTCTGTCAAGTTACGAGGTCAAATGACTGCAGAGCAAAGGTTTTGTTAGGTTAGGCTACTCAATTTTGACACACGAAAAGGTCAAGTATAGGACATAGAGTCTGTTTGACAGGTTTTAAAATTACTTTGCAATGTCTAGACGTCACACAACGATCTTTGGATTCTTCTGACAGCGGAACATCATCTGAGTTTAGAAGAAGTCAAATCTAAATCATAAATACATTTATGCTGCTCAGATCTTGACAACTTATCGAGGTCAAGCGAAGGTCATAAAATTGTTTTGACAGCTTCAAGGGATGAGTTTCTCAGATTTAAACATCGAATAACTGCCATAGAGATGTTATTCTCAAAGCTTTAAAAATGTATTTCCAAGGTTTAGAGGTCAAATAGCCTGGGGAATATTCCAACAAGGTTAAAGGATGACTTTGACAATGTTTAGATGTCGAAGTAAGGTCAGAGACATGTCACAGAAGCGCAAAAAACCTAAAACCTAACCTCTATTTTTTTTTTGTCTAATAATAATGAGAGTTAAATGAGATTTTTTTCATCTAATTATTTAATGTAGGTTACGATTCAATGATCGTTAAGCAACAGCGCAATTGAAAACGAATCGATTTGGCTGATATAAAGTGTCAATGGATAGCAACTGTTACAAGGAAATGGAAACAATTGAAAACATTACCTTTGTATTGTGGTTGACAATTAAAAATAATAGAAATAAATAAAAAACAAATGTGAAGTGGCTCGTTGAATCATCGTTAAATTATTACAAATAGATAACAAATAAGCAATCGAGATTGATAAAATGTATATCTATGTAACGCAACAGGTAATTAATTTAATTTAATTTTCATGAAAATTAAAACAAAAATTACACAGGATGGCCATTATAAATCGAAAGACGCAATTTGAAAATTTTAAAAATCCAACAAATCAAAAGAAGTGTTTTTTTTTAAATAGTTTTAAACAGTTAAAAATCAATCAAAAATTGAGATTAAAATTCAAAATTCAAAACAGTAAAAACTAATAATAAAAAAAAAACATTAATCTTAATTCCTCAATATTGTTTTCTTTTTAAGTTTTAAAGTTATTTGTTATTCGTGTTATTACTTTATATAATCATTTGAAAAATTATTTAATTGATTTCCATTACATTGATTTTGAAATGGAGGTTCTGGTTTCGTTGCCCTCCAGCAATTTAGGAAAATCCAAAATGGCAGAACCGTTCAGTTAAAATGCATTTTTCAATTATAAATAAATATTTCAACTTAAAAAATACACAACAAAAATTTAGATTTAATTGAACATAGTTGAAAACTGCATTAATCTACAATTTTGTAATTAATTTAATAACATTTTTAATTCATTTTATGAAAATTTCTGAAAAAAATACAAAAGACGATATTTTTCCTTAAAAATCAACTATAATGTATTTTTTAAAAGGTTAATTATAAATTATATTTTATGAAATATTTGTTAAATTATCAAAAAACAAATTTGATTAAATTTTAGTTGCCATTTTGAATATCCAAAAGTGTCTGGAGGGCAAACAATAGAGGCGGCCATTCGAATTACATACAAAACTGATAATTTAAAAACCAATTAAAGAAATATCCGAGCTAAAAATTGAAAAAACACTAACTATTTCATATTAACCATTACAATCTGCTGAAAATATTAAAATCCCACAAAAATATTTGCATAAATACAGCCAGAAAAAAATGTTAAATTTTACAGCATTCCTGTGTATTTAAACGGACCCACTTGTTCGTTTGTCCCCCAGCCACTAACCAAATAACAAATACGGCACATTTTCATTGAAAATCCATTGCAATAAAAAACATTAAAAAAACAATAAAAAAGAATAATTTTAACGCGGAAAACTACCCTGTTACGTATTAAACAATTAAAATTTCTCACAAATGACTAAATAGATATGATATGCCTCTTGGTTCCCGAATTATCCCGAAAAAATGAAAATTATCGATGCCTTTTGGTAATTTACTTCAAGAAAACATTATTTTACACAGAATAAATAGAATCGAATAAATTGATTACAATTTGCTAACCTTATTTGCCTTGCTTTATTAATTTAAAGTCCAGTTTATAATTTTTTGAATTAATAAAAAATAATTAAAATCCTTCTAATAATTTATTAACGTTCAAATTTGGGCGTTTAAATTTTATTATTTTGTAAAAAAATACCGTTTAAAAATTAAATTTTAATTACAATTTAAATTTATAAAAAAAATTTTATTAATATGAAATTTCTTTTAAAATATATTAAAAAAATAATAAACACCTCGTCAGTAATCAATAATTGTAGATAGAATAAATGGAGATAGAGAGATATGAAACAGATAATTATGGAAAAATACAAATTAGAAAATCAAAAAAAAAGTACCTGATGTGTTTGAATCCAATGTTATGAACGTTGACGTCCTTCCAGGCGCCATG
>JASKGO010005386.1:0-24898 GCA_030556065.1 Holobus sp. GC000080
CAAATAGAAAAATTGCTAATAAATGCAAATAAAAAGCAGCAAAAAAATAAACAAACACGTAATTATACAAGTGTACTAATAGGTAAGAAATTAAAGAAGAAAATGGGACAGAAATAAATGTGAAAAAAGGTAAAAAACTAAGAAATAAAAAGAAAAAAGAGAGAAGACTTGTCTTGTCTTGGTTGGGGGCACCTGTTTTCGAGAGCAATATAAGCCGCCGACTTAATTATTTTAATTTCACGCGTGCATTTAATAATCTGCTCCACTTAACGTCGTCCTTTGTGCTTCTTCAATATACACACAACGCGTACATTGAACACAAATACGTACAGTGTATGTTGGTTTGCTAATAATAATACAGGAAAACTTTAAATTTTTTTCAAAAAAACATTTTTTTCTTAATTTAAAAGTTTAAAATTACTTTTTTTTTTTCATGTAAAAAATTCAATTTTAATTAATTAATTAATTAATAAGTTATTAATAAATAATAAATTATTAATTCAAAGAATAATTATTTTTAAATAAATTTCTTGCAGTTTCTTTTTGTTAAAAATCAATTGAAGAAAAAAAAAATGAAATTTTTTTAAATTTAAAATTTGCCAATTAATTTTATTTAATTTAAGAAAAATTAAATTGCAAAATAAAAACACCCTGTACATATTGCAAGATAGCAAATAATTTGCAGTAAAAACGACCGGTGCTACTGTTTTTTCAGGAGCAGCAGTAAAAGCGGTAAAAAAGCAACAGAAACCAACAAAAAAAAGTGCGTTCCAAGAACTCTGCTTGACCTGCCGCAACACTTTTTAGCTAACTAATAATAATAAAAGAAAAAGCAAAAAAAAAACCACGCGGAATACGTAATGTGTGCGAAACAACGGACAGAAAACCGCAGAAAAAAGCAACGAACAAAAACAAAAGTAGGCTCAGCAGCAGCAGCAGCAACAGCAGTAAAAAAAAAAATTGATTATTTATGGGTCAAAACAATAAATATGCAAATAGTACAAAAACGAAATGAATAAAAAACTATACCGTAATAATGATCTGCTCGATGCGTAGAACACAAACACAAAAACCGAAAGATATAAATAATAAAAAAAAAAAAGAATTAAAAGTGCGTGACGCACAAAGTTCCCAGTGAAAAATCGAAAGTGATTCGGCTATTAATTTTTTTCTGCTTCAACTTCTTTAACAACAAAACAAAAGCAAAAGAAGAAGCAAATGAAGCAAAAGAAGAAGAAGAAAGTTTTAAAGCGGAAGGCAAGAAGTGAAAAAATAAAACAAAAGAACAATGCAAGGGTTATTGGGGTAGGTTACACGTGTGCACTTTTTTGTTGTCCACTTGTTGCTCGGTGCTCCCCTTTTTTTCCTTCCTCCACTTCAGCTTTTAGCTGTGCTGTGCTGTGTGTGGCAGTTGCCAACGCAGTAAATATTGCCAAAAAACAAGCAACGAGCGGCCTTGGCCGTTGCCTATGACGAAAGCAGTTTTTTTCTTCGTCTTCAAGTTGCACACCTTACAGTCTTCCTAAACACCTCTAAACGAAACGCGAAAAGAAGAGAGGAAGAGACGCGGAGGAATTTAAATTCAAAGGTGGAAAAGAGACGGGGAAATAAATGTAGAAAAACCAGTTAGATGAATTTACATTACTATTTCCTGTTGTCCGGGCCACAAAGTGCCAAACAACTAAAATAGTTGTTTGTTGCGATTTTAAGAGAGTTAGAGGAGAGGATTAGAAAGAGCAAAAACTGAACGCTCAGCTCACCTTTCTGCATTTGCCCTTGATGGTCGCCCATCTTGGCCTCGTAGCCTTGCTTGCCGCCACCGCCGCCGCCGCCGGCCGAATTCACGATGCCCATCGAGTTGCGCGTCCAGTTGGGGTAGTCGTCTTTCGAATGCTGATTGCATTGCTGTAAATACCAAAAAAGAAAACAAAAATTAGTAATTGCAAATTAAAATTCATTAATTTATTTATTTTTATTTTTATTTATTAAATAAATTACTTCATTTTAAATTTAAGAATTAAAATTGAAACAAAAACAAGAATTAAAATAATGAAAAAAAAAATTTAGTTTGAAAACAGTTGAAAAACTTGTTTGGTTTTTAGACGAAACGGAATTATTAGATTTGTTTAATTATACAGTAAGAGGCACCCATAAATATTTCTAGGTGAACATTGGCGAATATTAAAAAAAGATTAAGCAAAGTAAGAGGAGCCAGAAGGAGATGCATTGAGGAACCAAACTGCTTTTTGCTCTCCTCTCTGCGTGTGGATGGCTGGCTTTCCGTTGCTCTCCTAGAAACCAATTGAGTTTCTCTCTTTCTGTTTTATTCGTTGTTCGTTTTGTAATTTCGACCATTTGACATTGAACTTTACTTCAATCAATCTCTTTTGTGTATTATATTGCTGCGGTAGTTGTTTTGGAGTGTTGTTTAGTTAAGTTAAGAGACTTGGAGCTGTTGCTATGTCTTGGCTTGGTTTGGCTTGGAATTATTTATTATTAAGAAATTAGAAATATTTGCACCTTGTTACTCTATCGCTAATCTTAAATTATTTTCTGTTGGGCAAAGAATATTATTTATTTGGTTTTTTACAAGTATACAGGGTTTTCTTATTTATTTCTCTGTGACTGACAATTTTTTTTAAATTTAGTTTAAAATTTGTAAAAATTATTACTTTTTAAATTTAATACCTTTTTTATAAGTTTTTCAATTAATTTATTCATTAAGATCGGTTAAATAAACATTTTTTTAAATATTTATTAAGATTAAAATAATAAAATTGCTTGATTTTTGTTTAAAATTTAATAATTTTCTATAAAATAAAAGGTTGAAATTTATTATTAAAAAAAATTAATTTCCGGAAAAATGAAAAGAGTAAACAAAAAAAGTTATTAAGATAAAATGTTTGTTTTTCCATCCTCTAAAACTTTGCCCAGTTTCATTGAGTTTCAACAACTTTGAATTTTTCAAAAATTGGGGGGAAACTATTTTCGAAAAAATCAATTTTCTTAAAACGATCTGAAAATTTGGCAATTTATTGCTGAATAAATTCTTTATATTTTATTTTAATAACTTTTTTCATTTTGAGCCATAGTTTACAAAATACCGGGTGTCAAAGTTGAAAAAGAATTAAAAAGGATTTTTAATTTGAAAAAGTTGTTTAACTTTGAGCACTTAAAACTACCCTTAAAAGTTTTTAAAATTTAAAATTTTTTCGTTTGTTATCAAGGGTTACTGTCCTTCTTTGTAAAAATCAAAGAAATGTTTATAAATAATTGCCGGTTGCCTAGTAATAACAAATCAACTTCAAAAAACTATTTTTCCTTTCTTAAAAAAGTTAAGAAAATACATTTTATTATTGTACAAGAAAAATATTGATTTTTTAAGAAAAAGTTATTAAGATAAAATGTTTGTTTTTCCATCATCTAAAAGTTTGCAAAGTTTCATTGAGTTTCAACAATTTTGAAATTTTCCAAAATTGGGGGGAAACTTTTTACCAAAAAATCAATTTTCGAAAAACAAGTTGCAAATTTGTAAATATATGCAGCATTAAATTCTCTATGTTTTATTTAAATAACTTTTTTCGATTTAAGCCTTGGTTTACATTATACCGGGTGTTAAAGTTGAAAAAGAAATTTTCATTAAAAATCAATGTTCAACTTTAACCACCAAAAACAACCCTTAAAAATTAAAATATTTTAATCATTTTTACATTATTTTAAAGCAAAATAATCCCTCTTTAAATTTAAAAAACGAAAAATTGCTTAGAAAAAATTTCTAGTTTTCCATTAATAAACAATACATCGCATAAATAAATTAATTTTCAAATTTAAAGAAAAAAGATGAAATTAAAATTGACAATATTATATAAAAAATAATAAAAATAACTTAAGAATCGCATAAATAAAACAGTAATTTAAAAGAGCAACAGTAGAAAATTGCCGAAATAAAAGAACGACATAAAATTATGAAGACAAAAGCCAAAAGAAAAAATTCAAAAGAAAAAGAAAAAATGAAAAGAAATAAGAAACAGTAAGTTAGGAGACGAGAAGAGAGATTGGTAAAAATACCAATCGAAATCGATAAAATTGGGTTTGTGTTTCAGTGGAGGCAGCGGAGGCAGTGTGGAAACAGAGGCAGCCCCGAGACTGTGTCAGTCATATATGCCCAAGGTCGCCGCCGCCGCCGCCGACGTCTACGCACCCTTAAACTTTCGGGAGTTGCGTCTGAACACACACACACAGAGAGATTACCAACTGTGAGTCGGCCAAAGAGAAAATGTGAAAATACTTCCACCCCCTAGCATTTCCAATTATTTTTTTTTTTCATCAAATTTACAATATATTATTTCAATAAACAAAAATTTTAAAGAATAAAAACAACAGACAAAATGAAATGAATTTAAATACCAATGAAAACTACAAAAAAAAAAACGGAAAAAAAACATTAAAAAACCTGGAAAAATAGCGAATTTATTTACAGGCAATAAAAATGGAATTTTGTGCCGCCCCCGGGGCGCTCGCAGGAACACCAGCGTCGGGCGATAAGAGAGCTGCCATGGCTGCCGCCGTCGGGGCCGGCGACGCAAGCACACCGACTCCAACACACACACACACACGTAGGTAGGGAGACCCAAGGAGTGCGGCGGAGTACGGGGGGGCGGCGGTTGCTGCTGCTGCTGGAAAAAATCCGGGCGATGATTTTTTTCGCGCGCGCACCCTAAAAATAGGGAACGCGATGCGAAAAAAAAAAGCAGCGGCGGCGGCGGCGGCGGCTGAAGAAGAGAGACGCAGCGAGCGCGCGGAAAAAAAATCGGTCGCCGGCACCGTCAGACGCAAGCGTAGAGTGACTATAAGCGGCAGCGGCGGCGGCGGCAGCGGCGGTTTTCCACTGTCTCGTCTCCCCGCTTTTCTCCCTTTCTCTCGCTCTCTCCCTCTTAGCCCCCTTATACTTTATTTTTTGCGTGTTTATGTGCCGGTCTGTATGTGTGTGTGTGTTTTGAGGAGACCCCTATGTGCAATCGATTTTCACATTCGGCGTCTTCCCCACACCGCTGCCGCCGCCGCCGGAGAGAGAGAGCGCCAGTCCTGACCTCCGATACGTCCAAACTTATTCCCTAGGACATCGATTTTTCGAAACACGCTTTTTTCTAAACACGCCCGCCCGCCGCTCAAGTGCGCCGCGAAAAAATAGCCGGCCAGCGTAGCTCGCCGGCCGCCGATATTAAAGCCGCCCCCCGAGAGCCGCGCCTAGGCCTCCAATTGAAAGCCCCTTTTTCTGCAAAACTAAACTGAAAACTGCAAAGATGTTTTTCCAAATTCTTTGGAAATTTTCAAAGGGAAAACATTAAAAAATCGAAAAAAAAAAAATGAAGGGGGCGGCTGAGGAGTCTAATGAATTTTTTAAAAAGCAGTTAGGTCATCAAGCGGTTGCCTGGGGAGACCGTCCAGAGAGATCTGTCTGTCTGTCTCTGTATATGGAGACGCAAGGTCGCCAGACTTGGGAGGCCTATAACTGAAGGGCAGAGAAGGGGCGGCTAAATGAAACAGCAGGCCAGACGTAAAATATCTATAGGTAGAGCCTCGTGAGCCGCCTCCGCCTCTGCTCCCTTTTTTTTTTCATTATTATTTATGTTATTATTGATAATGTTTCGTTATTTTTTCGTTCTTTACATGTCTAGCTTTTTTATTTTATATCTCTTCAGCTTTTTCTTCTTATTTTTTCAGTTTAAATTAAAAATTTGATTTTTTTATAATTTTTTTTTTTTAGTTAATAATTAAATATAAAAGCAAAATTAAAAAAAAATTATAAAACTGTTTAAAAACACAAAAAAGTAACGAAGAAATGAAGAAAATTAAAATAAGCAAAAGGGTTACTTAAATTAAAACAAAAAATGGAATTTCATTAAAAAAAAATTAAATAACTTAAGGAAGGAAGAACACTACAAGCGGAATTATAAAACACGTGTCTCTGGATGGATCGGTCACAGTCACACGCTGCAGAAGAACAAGCAGAAGAAACAAGCCGAAGAAAAAGAGAGTCCTTTTCGTTGTTTTCAAAGTTTTTTTTTTCTCTTCAGCCGCGCCGTTACTATTTGCATAATAAACAAAGTGCATCCGCATAAGATTCCGGCAGCATATATACTCTAATGAAGAACCCTTCGATGTCCGTGAATGGATGTGCACCCAGTGCAGACACAAAGAGACAGAGAAAGACATTAGAGGCCAGAAGAAATAAAATGAAAAGAAAAAAAAAGGACCTTAATCCGTCTATTATTTCTACTGCACTAATACTTTTACTTTATACGGCACATAAATGGTGCCAGTAGTGCCAGTACCCCTTTCGAAAAAATAAATAATAATAATCACAATAAAATTCTACCCTTATTAACCCTCATTCTTTATTAACCACCGCACCAGCACAGTGCGATCAGCTGATGTAACGCTTATTTTCTTCTTCTGGTCCTTTTATTCTTGTTACTTGCTGCTCATTGTATTTGAATTTTTAATTTTTATTGTGTTAATTGTAATGATTGTTTCTTGTGTCACCTTTGTCGAGTGGTTTTTTTTGTTTAATGGATTAATTAAATGAATAAGGTTTGTAAAGAAGAAAAGAATATTGGCAAAAGGGGTGCTACACTTGACATTGCTCATTGTTTTCGGGCAAAAAAAGTTATTGTTTAAGTTTTTTATATAGTTTTTTTAAATAAAAAAGTTTTTATATAGTTTTTTAAAATAAAAAAGTTTTTATTTAATTGAAAAACAATTTTTTTTATTTAAAAAGTCGTTTAAAAAAAATAACTTTTTAAATTTAGTAATAAGTAATAATTTTTTTAAAGAACTTTTATAGCGTTTTAAAATAATTTTAACGATAAAAATTTTAATAGTTATTAAAAAATAAATAATTTTAATTAAAAGAATTTTTTTTATAAATAAAATATGTTTTTCATTATAAAAAAAAAGAAAACTAATAAAAAGTAAAGTTAATTATTCATTAAATGCTTTGTTTTTGAGGGTGTCATTCATTATTTACAAAAAAAAACAAACAAATAAAACGTAATTACCGTAATAAATTATCAAAAACAAAACAAAAGACGGTTAATTAATTAAAAACATTTCGGTAATTTAAAGCCTCATTACTTTTTTACTTTAAAACAAAGAAAAAACAGCAAAAAAAAACTTTAAAATCTTATAAAACTTTTTTTGAAAAAGAAACTTTTTAAAAATATATTTTAAAATTAATAAAATAAATAAATTAAAAGTATAAAAACAATAATTATTTAAAAAGCAACCCCTAAATCAAAACTTTCCAACGAGAAAGACGAAAAACTCAATAAAAAAAGAAGTAAAAGCATAGGGGGAATAATAATAATAAAAAAAAAAAAAGAATCCTGATCCTTAATTAATATTCAAGCAAAGTTCTTTAGATTATGTGAGAAAAAAGCCCAGTGTGGATCATTAAGTCCTCTTAATCTGTATATCCGGTTATGATTGTTCCGGGGAGCGCATCCGAAAAAAACCTCTTTTTTTTTTCTCTCCACTTCTTCTTCTTTTTCTTCTTCTTGGGCTGCTAGCTGCTGCTTTAAGGGACCCAGAACATACTTTTTTACATCTTTAGCTGCTGCTGGTGCTGATGATGATGAGGATGTTATGCAAAACAGAGGGAATTTGGGTTTTCGAAAGTGGCCCAAAGGTATTTAAAACCATCATCATCCCCTAGCATACGGAATTTTTAAATTTATGCAATGCACAAGAAGAAAGCAAGCAGCGGCTAACACAGCAAGACTCCCGTTTTGCTTCCTTACTGCTGTTGGCAAGAGAGACGAAGACTCGATGAAGAGAGAAAGGTGAAGCAGAGAAGAAGATGAGGGGGTCCAGTAACCCTTTTTTACATAATCGCCCCATGAACAAACAGCCGAAGAGTGCAGAGCCAAATAGTATAGATGAGGAGAGGAGAAGAAGAGGAATTGAGGAATGGTAGTGGTGTTTTGGTTTCCTGCAACAATGTGCAGTCAAGTGTATAGTGGCACCCCTTTCAACCCTTTTACAATTTTTTTTAAATTCTTTTTGTTTCATTTTTGGTTTATATTGAGGAAAATATGGGTTAAATAAGAAAAAGTTATTAAGAAAAAATGTTTGTTTTTCCATCATCTAAAAGTTTGCAAAGTTTCATTGAGTTTCAACAACTTTTAAATTTTCGAAAATTTAGGGGTTGAAAATGGGAAAAATCAATTTTCGAGTTTTTATTTGAAAATTTGTCCCTGCATTCATTATTTAATTCTCCATGTTTTATTTTAATAACTTTTCTTTATTTGACTCCTAGTTTTAATTATACAGGGTGTTAAAGTTGAAAATAAGTTTTCATTTGAAAATAATTTTCGAACTTTAAGCATTTAAGACTACCCTTAAAAATTAAAATTATTTAATATTTTTTAATTTTTGGTAAATTATAATTAATTTTCTTTGAAATAAAATAAAAATAGTTTAAAATTAATTACTGGTTGCCTATTAATAACAAATCAAATTCAAAAAAATATTTTTTTTTCTAAAAGAAAACACATTTTATTTTTTTCTAAGAAAACTATTGATTGAATACAAAAAAGTTATTAAGATAAAATGTTTGTTTTTCCATCATTTAAAAGTTTGCAAAGTTTCATTGAGTTTCAACAATTTTTAAATTTTCGAAAATTCAGGGGTGAAAATGGGAAAAATCAATTTTTGAATTCCGATTTGAAAATTTGTCAGTATATTCAGAATTTAATTCTCCATGTTTTATTTAAGTAACTTTTTTTGATTTGACTCCTAGTTTAAAATATACAGGGTGTTAAAGTTGAAAATAAGTTTTCATTTGAAAATAATTTTCAAACTTTAAGCATTTAAAACTACCCTTAAAAATTAAAATAATTATATATTTTTCACATCATTTTAAAGCGCAATTATCCTTCTTTGCAATAAACTAAAAATTGTTTATAAATAATTACCGGTTGCTTCACCACAAATAAATTTTCATTAAATTTAAAAAATAAAGAATTTTTTTATAATTTTTAGTTTTCACGAGTCATAAAACATTTAAAAAAAGCAGTGAAGAAAATAAAAGAAGAATAAACAACAATAATCGGCAGCAAAGCGACGTTTACGACCTTTTAATTATGTTTTCGAACACCCCAAAAAGTCATCCCTTCACTCCGACGATGATTTTGAAGAATAAAAACTGCTCACCGGCATTGCAAGGTAAGTAAAACTGCACCAAGAAAAAGAAAAAGAAAAAAGAAAAAAAAAACATCATAATAATAATGAAGAAAAGAACCCCCTTTCGGTACCGGAAAATTTATGGCGATTGTTTATGCGAGGCGACAAAAGCTCGCCAACAAAGGGCTGAAAAGAAAGCACGCAAGAAGAACAAAATATGATGGACACTGAATGATTATCGATAAAATATGTGCCTGGAAATAAATCATAAACATAAAAAAGCAGCAGCATAGGAAGAAGAAGAAGAAAAAAAAAAGAATCAGGTACCTATCTGCTGTAATCTATAATACATAATAATAGAGACAAAACCAGTGAAAATAGGGTGAAAAAGGGGTGCTGAAGAAAGGAAAAGATTAAAATTAAAATAGAAAGAAAAAAAGAACTAGCACAGAAGAAAAAGGACAATTAGATTGCCAATCGATAACATTATTGACACCAAAATATTACGACAAAACCACAAAGCAACAGTTAACAAGAAAGTTAACAAAAAAACTTGCAAAAAAGTTGGGAAAAAAGTTGGAAAAAAAGTTGCAAAAAATTAATTAAAAAAGTGTGCCACTTTTTTTGCAAATTCAGGAAATAATTCCAAGTTTGAGAAAACTGATAAAAAAAAATACAAAAAGCACAAAAACAACAGGTAAAACATAAAAAAAAACTGGAAGCACGTGCTTTACACAAAACCAAACAAAAAATTAAAAAAACTGCTAAAAGAGAGGAAAAGAAGAAGGAAGAAGAAGAAAAAACAAGAAAAGAATTGTGCGGTTTCATTGAATGAATGGACCGAAAAAAAAAAAGAAAAAGGAAAAAAAAGAAAAAAAAATTCTTAAAAAAAAGATCAAGAAACGTGTCTTTCGAATTAACATTCAGGATCAATGAAATTGTGTCCACCAAGGCGGCACAAACCATAAAAAACAACTGAAAAACCACACAAAAGACAATTGAGAAAACCAGAAATGAAATGAAAAAAAAAAAACTAAAAAAATAAACAAAAAAAGAATCAAAACTTAAAAAAAAAAGCAACGAAAAACCTCTTTAAAAAACTAGATTTATAGGAAACAAATGTCGGAAGAAGAAACCCTTTAATTTTAAGGGTTGTTACCATTTTTTTAAATTATCATAACTCCTTTTATTCCCTTCTTTTTTTAGTTATTTATTTTTTGAAATATAAAAAATTTATAAATAAGTTAAAAACCAAAAGAAAAACTGCAAGGAAAATTCCCTTGGCATTTAAAAATTAAAGGGACAAACTGCAATTGCAACTTTAACTGCCATTGGCATTTTTCTAATTCCCTTAGATTAATTCTTATAGAAATTATGCACCGACAGATTTTTTGTCTTATTCCTCTGCAGCATCCATTGTAATGTTCTGTGTGTGTCTCCGAATAAGTGTGTGAAGACTCGAAGAGCCTAAGCGTAATTTGCCACCCCTAAAAACGAATTGCTTAACCTCTTTCTCACGATTCACCACCACCACCAATCTATCTCTCGTTTGTCTCTGCGAGTCCTAAGTAAGGAATAGAAAAAAGGCCTCTTTGTCTGCACGTGCATACATTAACAGAACGCTGCATATGCTAAGCGCTGAGGGATGAGTGTGCATCATTAACCCTTGTCTTTACCTACGGGGCCATTTTTTGCATTTCTCCACACCGCTGCAACGCTTCTTTGCATATTTTTTTGATTTAATATGGGAACGCACTTTTTTTCTCTCTTTTAAAATTTGACCGTTTTTTACTTTGCATTTTTTAATCATTACTTTGTTTTTTTTTTATTAAATTTTACAACAGATTTTAATTAATTGTTTAATATTAATAAACAATATTAAAATTACATATTAAATCAAATAAAAATCAAATTTTAAATTAAAAATTTACCCAAAAAAAGCAAAATTCAAATTTACTAAATTTTTTGATATAATTAAAGGAAAAAACTAAAGGGGTGGGTGTCAAATTTATTCTACTTCCAGTAAGGAAAGGGTTACAAGCAATAAGTTACTTGTAAACTGTTAAAAAAGTGTAACAAAAGCCATGCGACTTGTTACCTTTAGCCTTTACCTGTCTCTTTTCTTCAAATGCCATTGTTATGTTTTATTGTATTTATTGTAAAGTATTGTAAAGTGCCGAAGAAATGCGTATTGATAGATATTAGATGAATAAATATATTGTATTATAGATTTATAAACAGATAGATAGGCAGATAGAGGGATGAAGAAGGGCCACTGAGAAGGCACCCTTTCTTTTTTTTTTCAGGGCACCGCAAAACACGGCCAGATCGATTGCCGTCTGCTGATTAAGGGATAATACCAATAATACTTTAATATAATCGAATACAGTGTGCCAGTACTCTGTCGGTGCTCTTTACCGCGCTCTAAATAGGGGTCGGGATGCTGCGATTTTCTATTTTCTCTATTATTGACGTGGTGATTGATGTCACTAACGACTCAATCAGCAGTTGTTCTATTAAAACATTTATATTTTCTTTCTTTTTTATTCTTTTTTTCGTATATTTAAATTATTTTTTCCGGTTTTAATTGTTGGTTCTTATAAAGCAATTATTTGTCTTTAGAAATATGTAAAAAGTTTTGAAATAAATTTAATTTTCTTGGAAATATTAAGGAAATTTGGGAAAATTTAGTTTTTGGGAAAACAAAGGTTTTTTTGATATTGTGGGAAAACTAAAGGTTAAATCAAAAAGTTTTATTTAAATAAAATGTTTCTTTTATTATTACCTAAAAGTTTGGAAAGTTTGATTAAAATTGGATGATTTTAAAATTTTTATAAAAATCAAAATTTTTCGAAAATTTACGAAAAAATATTTTTTTGAATTAAATTTTGAAACTTTGGTATTGTGTGGAGCATTTAATTCTCTGCATTTTATTTAAATAACTTTTTTTGATACGGGCCTTATTTTAAAAGTTACAGGATGTCAAAGTTGAAAAAAATTTAAGGGTTGAAAATGTAGGTCAATTTAAAACTTGTAAAACTACCCTTAAAAGTAAACTTTTTGGAATTTTCTTTTTTGTTTCTTTTAAAGTAATTATTTCTCTTTACAAATATATAAAAAGTTTAGATATATTTTATTTATTTTTTTTAATATAAAGAAAAGTTGGGAGAAATAACTTTTTATAAAAAAGAAAACACGTTTTATTTTTTTCCAGGAAAACTAAAAGTCAAATCAAAAAGTTTTATTTAAAAAAAAATGTTTCTTTTATTATTACCTAAAAGTTTGGAAAGTTTTATTAAAATCGGACGATTTTCAAATTTTTACAAAAATTGAAATTTTTGAAAATTTTCTAAAAAATATTTTTTCGAATAAAATTCTGAAATTTTGGTATTATATTGAGAATTTAATTCTCTGCATTTTATTTAAATAACTTTTTTTGATACAACCCTTATTTTAAAAGATACAGGCAATCAAAGTAGAAAAACTTTAAAGGGTTAAAAATTTAGGGCAATTTTAAAGGTCCGAAACTACCCTTAAAAGTTACCTTTTTGAAATTTTCTTTTCAGTTTCCAATAAAGCAACAATTCTTCTAAACAAATATACAAAAAAACCTAAAATAAAATAAATAGAAAATAATCTAGCAATAACAAAACGAAAAAAAGAACGGTTAAAAACCGTTCTTCATTTTTCCTAATTTAAATACCCAACCATTTTTTAGAAACAAACCCCAAAAAAAAACCTCTAAATCCAAAAAAAAAAAACGAACAATATTACCCTAACGAGTCCCAAAACACCCCTTTCCCTTTCATTAATTCAATAATTTTTTTCTCAAATGAAAAAACAAGAAAAAAAAATTCCAATGCACGTTACATACCTTTAATTTTTTTTTTATACATTTTACTTTTTTTTTAATTTGCATAATATAAAAGAACAGAGAGCCGACGGGCTGAAGAGCGAAAGAGTTGCCGAACTGAAGAGCTGGAGGATCGGGAGAGACGTGCGAAAGGTAAACAGTGAAAGAGTAAAACACAAATACCGATGCACATCTCATTTGCATCCCTCGAAACAAAAAACAGCGACAGCAGCAGCAAAAAAAAAGATCTTTTTGTCAGGCGCAGAAAAACTAATAATAATAAGATGAGAGAAAAAAAAAACAAAGTGTAAAAAAAGCAAGGCAGAGGAAGACAAAAAAAGGTGCCCAGTGCAGAGTAGTGCACGCAACGTGTGATTAGGTCGTTCATTGTGTGTGCATTATGCATAAATGCATATTATATCCGGGGTGCAAGAACCCCTTTCTCACGGCGGCCCTCAATGGTCTCTTCGGCTCATCTATCTTACGGTTTTGTCTATTTGTCTATTGGCAAAGTATTAATTTGCATACTGCGCATATTTAATTTCTGTTTTTTATTAGTTTATTACTTCTTTTTGCCTTGATTATTTTTTTTTTTGCAAATTTAAATTAATTTATTTTGATTTTTTTACATTTATTTTTTTAAAATTTAAATTTAATTTTATTTATTTTCATTTTTTATATTAATTTTTGAAAATTTAAAATTAAAAAGGTTGTTTTTGCTGTTAAATAGAAATTAAACAGAAAAAAATATAGGGAAAAAATTTGAGATGGAAAAAATTAAAGAAAAAATGAAATAAGAAATGAAAAAAGAAGACTTACCTCTTGATTCCAAGACATGTAATGCTGGACGGCGGGGTCCATATGCTCGGCCATCACGCTCATCCAGTGCACCAGCCCTTGGGCTCCTTGCGGACCGCCGACGCCGCCTCCCTGGCCCGGACCTGCAGGACTGCCGCCGCTCTGACCGCTTTCCCAACCGAATGCTTTCTGTAACAACCAAAAACCACTGTTAATTCCCTGTTTTTTTTTCCTTTCTTCTTTATAATTAATTAATTAATTAATAATTTTTTATAATTATTTTCTTCCTCCACCACTTCCTAATTAATTCTTAATAAATAAATAATTTTTAACACCCTAAACTTCTTTATTCATTAATTTTTAACTAATTCCTTCGATTTTTCCTTCAATTTTCTGCTTCTTTTTAAACTTTTTAAACAAATTTTAAATAAATTTTAATTGTGAAGTAAACCCCCAAAAATATGGGAAAAAAAAGGACAAAAAAGGACAAAAGGACCTGTTCGTGAAACGAGTCCTTGTGGAAGAAATTCTTATAAACGTGCTTCTCATCGTTGGAGGCGGCAGTTGAGCCGCTCTGCAGCACCGCCTTCGCCAGCAGCGTCTTGTAAAACTGCGACGGCAACAGCAACTGATTGTTATTGTACGAATCCAACTTGTTGAAAGCGTTGGCGGCAGCATTAACCGCCGCCGCTTGCGACGACGAAGAAGAAGTCGCCGCTGCTGCTGCCGCTTTAAAGTGGTGCGTATGGTGATGATGAAAAGGAACGGCGGCACTTGTTGCGGCCGCCGCAGCAGAAGCAGCCGCCACCAGCGGATTGTCCGCCGCCGCCGCCGAATCCGAGGAATCGCTGCTGCAGCACTCCAAAACGTCTTTATTGCTGTTGCTTCTATTCCCCGTCATTTCTTTACTTTATTTTTTTTTAATTTTATTTATTTTTTATTATTAATAATTAGTTAATTAATATTTATATTTATAAAAAATATTTGGTTTTGGTCCCGCGCTCTTTAAGGAATTCTTTAGGAACTTTTTTGGTAGTTTCTTTTTCAGATTAAGTAAATAGTCCTTAGGAACTGTAGAGTTTCGCAATTAGTAATTAGTATAAATTATGTATAATGGATTAATTAAGCAGTCATTTCTCCCCTCCTTTGCTTCTTCGCTTTTCCGTGTGAAACGCGCCGCGCGTTCAGAAGGAGAGAGCGCCGCCGCCGCTGCTGCTGCTGCCGCCGGAGCCGCTCACTTAAGGTGCTAATTTAGTCACCATCGAGAGGAGAGTTGTTAATTAGCAGAGTTGCAGCTGCAGCCGAGGAGTGAGGAGCGAGAGAACACCGAACACCGACGTCGCGATGCGCGCATTTTACGTGCAGTTAGTTGCAGCCAGCAGCACCGTGCACACACAGACACACAGGAGGAGACGGGGATGGACGCGACGGGAGCGCATCCGCCGCCTCAACTTACTAGCCGGTAGATGATGCACTTAGTTCTCCAGTTTTCCGCCAACTGAAGACGGCGGCGCCTCCAGAACTGGGTTACACATCGGGAAATAAGAAAGGCAAAAAGAAATGTGCAGCAGCAGCACACACGTTCTCGCCGAGTGTGTGTGCATGTGCAGCAGCGGGGGCGGTAGGGGGTTCAAGACGGCGGCGGCTCCTACAAGAAGAAATGCTGCCGGCTCATGCGGCGGGAAAAAATGGGAGCGCAGCATAGCACACCGAGTGTACGGAGAGGAAGAAGACGGAGGCAGCTCAACACACACAGAAACATAGAGAAAAGCAACAAAACAAACACACGAAAAAAAAAAAAAAGTGGAAAAAAAAGGCAGAAAAAAGGAGAAAAACTAGGAGAAAAAAGTATAGGAAAAACGCACACATAAACCGCCCCCCAGAAGCATACATGCTTTGGCTGCATGCGGAAGATAGTATAGAGTGCAGCAGAAACTTTTATATTGATTGGTTATTTCGTCATTCGGTGCATTTTTCCTTTTATTTTGCCCCTTTTTCTATATGCGCCGCTCTTCTTTTTCCCTCTTTTCGCTCCCTGTGTATTGCCTTAACGGTATTGCCACCCCCACCTATTGCTGCTGCTGCTGCTTCTGCTCGTGTTTTTTTCGTTTGTTTTCTTTTGGTTTTTGTAATTTTTATTTATTTTTATTATTTATTTTTTACGTGCAGTTAAAGATACGCTTTAACTTAACAAAGCAAAAAAAAAATTTTTTTTAACGTAAAGTGAAGTGATTTTTTACTTGTTTGGCAAAAGGAGAATAGTTTTAAAATTTAAAATTTGGAAAAATGGAATTTTTATTTGGTTTTTGAGAAAGGAAAAAAGGGAGACAAATGAGGTTGCTAGAAGTAATATAGGAAAACTTACTGGGGGGCAGAAGATATTATAGATAGGAGGCGGCAGAGGATCGATAGCGACGGCTAGACACAACGTAGACATCCTTTGGCAAAAAACTTTTTATTTTTTTGGCAGTTTTTGAGGTTTTTGTGAGTTTAATTTTTGGTTTTTCATGTTTAGAAAAGCTTTGTTTTTGTTTTAAAATATTTATAAATATAATATAAATATAAATATATTTATAAAAGTAAAGATTTTGATTTTATAAACTTTAAAAAAATTGTTTTGAAAACATTTTAATCTGATGGAAAGTTAATAAGATTTAAATTTAAAACATTAAAAAGATAGTAAAGACTAATTTTAAAACAATAAAAAATGATCAAAAAAAAAAAAAAGATTTTAATATTAAAGCAATTAAAAATGATTAAATTAAATACAAAAATTAATTTTAAAACATAAAAAATGAATAAATTAAATTATAAATCATTAAAAAATAATAAAAGAAAATCAAAAATTTTAATTAAAAACATTAAAAACTGATAATAAAGACTTTGATTTTAAAACTTTAAAAAATTAAAAAAGTAAATCAAAAATTTAATTTTAAAGCATTAAAAACTGATAAAAGTTAATAAGATTTTAATTTAAAACCCTAAAAAGAAAGTAAAGACTAATTTTAAAACATTCTAAAATGATAAAATCAAAAACAAAAATTAATTTTAAAACATTAAAAAAATTAAATTTAAAATAATGAAAAAATGCAAAAAGAACGAAATAATTGAAAAAACAATTAAAAGACAGAAAAAATACCTAAAAAACCGAACGAAAAATTAAAAATGGTTGTAAACAGTAATTAAAATTTTGCAATTTCGCTAAAAGTTTACTGAAAGGGAAAAAAAATAGCGCGAGCCGCCCCCGATGCGCTATACTTTCGACGAACAGCGAAAAAACAACAGTGGCGGCCGCAAGAAAAACACAATTTGTTGTTTTTCCATTTTTTCGCGCCGCTCTCTCTTCTCCATCATTGTGTATAACATCGAGGAACGCTTTTCTGTACAGAGAGAAACAGAGAGAGAGCAAAGTTACTGCTGCTGCTGCTGCTGCTGCTGTGTTTTCTCAGGAAACAGGGGGCGGCGCGGAAGCGGCGGTTTTCCATCTGCGCGCCCCTCTCGCCGCCCCAAAGAAAACAACCGATATTTTCCATACACATTACATTTCATTAAATTACATTAAATTACATTAAATTAAATTAAATTAAAATAAATTATTTTTTAAATTTAATATTTCAATTTATCAAAATAAATTAAAACTGCAAAAAAGTACTTTATATTTCTATTAATTACTAATAAAATTAATAATTAATTATTAAAAATAAAATATCCACTTGAAGTAATTAGGTTTAAAGCTTTTATGCTTTTAATTTTAAATTTCAAATCAAATTCTAAACGGCAAAAGTAAAAAAAAAAAAAGAAATTCAAATTTATCATATGCAACTTTTCATACAAAACTTTAAATTTTTTGAATTTTTAACGGTTTTTTATAATTTTTTCTTGTAAAATTTAATTCTCTAAATTCTCTCAACTTTAATAAACGTAAAAAAACTTTTAAAATATTATTTAAAAGCAAATAAACAGAAGCAAAAGACATTTTAAATAGTAATAGCAACAGAAGAGCAATAGCTGAACAGAGGAGAAAACCCAACAAGAAGAAGAAGCAAAAGCGGCGGCATTCGAGTTCTTCTTTGTAGTTTCGCAAAGAGCGCGTCCGAAGCTGAAGCTGAAGAGAGCTGCCGCGAAGAGAATAAATAAAATTTACAAAAAAAGAAAAGAAAAAGTGGAGAAAAAAAGAGTGCAGCGGGTCCTTTTTGTTAACTTATTAGTACGCGACTTGTGTGCCTGCCTGCCGTCTCTTGTGCAACTTGCAAGGACTCTGGTCAGTAGTCGCCGAGAAGAAGCAGAAGAAGAAGAACAGGAGTAAAACAGTTTAACAGTAGCCGGCAAGAAGCTAAGAAGCAAAGAACAACAGAAGGCAGAAACAAGCGACGACTAAACGGCCGGCCAGATGAAGAATTCATCTGATGAGGAACACTGATGGCCAGTGGTCAGTCATCGTCAATGGGAAGCCGAACAATTGCCGGCCCTTTGTTTAATTTAATTTATTTTCTTCGCAATTAATTGATTTTTTAATGCTAATTTTAATTTTTGCTGTATTAAATTTTTCTTTTTGATAATCAATTTTTCTTTTATTAAATTTAACTGATTTTTTTTTTAAATTAAATTTTATTATTTGAAGAGAAAATTTTTAATTACATTAAAGAAATTTTTTTACTGTATTAAAGTTTCTTATTAGAAATTAGAAATTAGAGTTTGGAATTAACTAAATTAATGAATTAAAAACAACATAAAAACTTTTAAAAGAAAATTTTACTTAAATTTTGCAATTAAAAACTGATTTTTTAAATTAAATTTTAATTTCAAAAAAGAAAATTTTTAATTATATTAAGGAAAAATTGTTGCTTTATAAGAATATCTAAAATTTTCATAAGAAATTTGATTTTTGAACTAATTAATTAATTAATCACAAAAGAGTCTTTTAAATTTAATTATAAAAGCAATTTTCAGTTAAATTTTGCAATAAAAAACTTATTTTTTCAATTAAATTTTTATTTTTAATGAGAAAAATTTTAATTGTATTAAAGAAATTATTACTTTATAAAAATTATAAATATATTTTCATAAGAAATTTGATTTTTCTAATGAATAATTAAGTAATTACAAAACAATTCTTTAAATTTAATTTTAAAAGTAATTTTCAGTGAAATTTTGCAATTAAAAATCATTTAAAACTTTATTTTTGTTACCTTCTGCAATAAAAAACATTTTCAAACTTTAAAACCATAAAAATTAAAATACAAAAAGTCAACTTTCATCCTTTAATTACGTCTAAGTAATTAATTATTAGCATTATTAGCAAAAAAACAAAAAAGTAAAAAAAAAGTAAAAAACAGGTGCATCTTTTCCAGTGGTTTCCACGGATGACTGATAATTTCGCATGGCTCTCTGCATGCATAGTTTCGATGTACCCTTAGAATGGGGCGAATTTGAGGAGAGAGAAACAGAGAGAGAAAGAGAGAAAGCAAAAGCTGCGCGCGTATTTTTATAAAGGACGACGACGACGACGACGAAAAAAACGTCGATACATTAGGGTGGGTCATAGCCGCCCGCACACACACACACACACACACACATACAAACACACATACACACATTTTTTTTTTACACATATAAACACATATAAAAATACAGACGCAGGAAAGCTCTTCTGTACAGGAAAAGAGAAAGAGAAAGCATGTGAGCTAACAGAAATCCAAGCTAGTGGAGTAAAAAAGAAGCACATAGAGTTTTATATCAAACATATAGAGATATAGAGTACGATATATGAATATAGTATTGTATGTCTATATGAAAACGTATAGGGCCTACATGGACACAACGAACGAACAAACGAACGAAACTGAACGAAAATCGGCGGGGTTTTGAGAGGTTGTTTTGGAGGGATTGGGGATGAAAAAATAAAAGCAGCCGAAAGTTTTGTGTAGTATGCCCTCACTGACTCTGTTCTGACGCTGACAAAAAAAAACACGCTAAAACATAGAATATATCGATTGTCGCGTGAGCTGTCCCCGATGAAAAAATAAATAAAACGCAAAAAGAAAAATTGATAAAGGAAAAGCAAAAAGAAAAACTGAAACTTGTTTTTAAATTTTATAATTTAATTTAAAATTACCTTAAAATACAAATAAAAAATTTAAATTTTAAATTTTTCGCCAATATTTATTTGAATAGTTTATATGTTATTATTTTTACCATCTTAGAATTATTTTTAAATTTGATTTTCACTTATTATTAGTTTCAATTAGAATTTTTTTTGAAATTTGATATATTGCAAAAGTATTGGTCAAGTTTGGAGTGTTAAAACTACCCTTAAAAGTACTTTTTTTTTAGTTTTTTTTTTTGTTTCTTATAAAGCAACTATTCTTCTTTAGAAATATATTAAAATATTTGAAATTTTTTAATTTTTTCTTTAAAATATAAAGAAAAGTTTAGGGAAATTCGTTTTTTGGTTATTTTAAAAAGGAAAACAAGTTTTTGCCTATTGTGGCAAAACTAAAAGTTTAATTAAAAAGTTTTACTTAAATAAAATGTTTCTTTTTTTGTCATTAATAAGTTTGGAAAGTTTCATTCAAATCGGAAGATTTTGCAATTTTTATTAAAAATTGAAAAATTTTGAAAATTTTCAAAAAATATTTTTTTCAGTAAATCTTTGAAATTTTGGTGTTGCATAGATAATTAAATTCTCTAAAATTTATTTAAATAACTTTTTTCGATTTGACCTTTAGTTTAAAAATTATAGGGCGATAAAGTTGAAAAATATTTAAGGGATGAAAAAGTTAGCTCAACTTTAGAACACCAAAACTACCCTTAAAAATTACTTAATTTTAGTATTCTTTTTTGTTTCTAATAAAGCAACTATTCCTCTTTAGAAACTTACGAAAAAATTTAAAATATTGACAACTTTTAAAAAAATATTTAGAAAAGTTGAGAAAAAATAACTTTTTGTGAAAAGAAAAAGATGTTTATTTTTTTAATTACTAAACTAAAAGTTTAATCAAAAAATTTTACTTAAATAAAATGTTTATTTAATTACTATCTACAAGTTTTGAAAGTTTGATTGTAATCTAACATTTTTGAAATTTTCGAAAATATCTGATAGTTTTAAGAAATTTTCAAAAAAAATATTTTTCGAAAAAAGATTCAAAAATCTGCAATCTTATAAAAAATTAAATTCTCTACAAATTATTTTAATAACTTTTCGTTATACGAGCCTTATTTTAGAAGTTACAGAGTGCTAAAGTTGGAAAATATTTTTTCAGCTAAAAAGATTGATCAACTTCGAAACCCTAAAACTACCCTTCAAAATCCCTTATTTTTAGTTTTCTTTATTGTTTCTAATAAAGCAACCACTCCTTCTTCAAAACATTTAAAAAGTTTCAAAAAATTTACAACTTTTTAAAAAATATTAACAAAAGTTGTGAAAAAATATCTTTTTGCGAAAAGAAAAAGATGTTTATTTTTTTAATTACTAACCTAAAAGTGTTATCAAAAAAATTTACTTAAATAAAATGTTTATTTAATTATTATCAACAAGTTTGGAAAGTTTGATTGCAATCTAACAATTTTGAAATTATTGAAAAATCTGATATTTTTCGAAAATTTTCAAAAAAATTATTTTTGCGAAAAAGATACAAAAAATTGCTATCTGATAGAGAATTAAATTCTCTACAATTTATTTAAATAACTTTTCGTTGTACGACCTTTATTTTAGAAGTTACAGGGTGTTAAAGTTGGAAAATATTTTTTCAGAAAAAAAGATTGATTAACTTTGAAACCCCAAAACTACTTTTACAAAAATAACTTTTTTTTAGTTTTCTTTTTTGTTTCCGATAAAGAAACTATTCCTCTTTGAAATCGAATAAAAAATTTATAAATATTTATTGCCTTCTTAAAAATAGAAAAGAAATTTGCAAACTTTCATTAATTTTTAAATTTTAACCAAAAACCAATAATTTTCAGCACAGAAAACCACTTAAAAACATTAAAAAAAAAAAAACTAAAAACTGATATAAAAGAAAGAAATTTAATTGTTTTAATAGACAGATAATGTATTTAATTAACTATTTAATTAATTTTAATACCATTAATACCTCATACATTGAATAAAAACAACAAAAAACAAAAATAAAAAATAAGCAAAAAAGAAAAATCGAATAAACAAGTGGGTGCCCTCATGCAAAACACATCCACAATGTAAATTACTCAACACTAATTACCCCGTTTGATTGATATAAACACATTTCCTTCATTAGTAATAACTCTTTAATAATAATAATTAAAAATTTAATTGCATTAAAAAATAACTGACGGTTTTCAATTGCAAAAACTTTTAGTAAAAAATAAATTGCGAGTAGAAAAAAGCAATAAAATAAATTCAACAACCCTTTAAAACAAGACGCGCCCTCTGTTCGCAAACAGCTCAATCTACAAAAACAACCCTTAGTGAACAGCCTCCAGTAAACTTAAGGGTAGTTTTCAACCCTTAAGCAGAGTTTCCGCAAGTTTTGCTCAGATGGCGCCAACAATACCAAATTTTCGAATTTTCAAATTAATTATTGCTTTTTTTCTGAACGGTTATCATTAGCGAAACACATTTTTTTCTATTCCACAACAATTAGAACAATTAGAGAGAAAAAAGGTAATTCCATTTTAATTATTAATTCATCGGCCGCATTAATTGGCTAGCAGCCGCGCACTTTTTCCTGCTTCTGTTACTGCTGCTGCTGCAGTTTTGCAGTTTTTCTGCACGTGTGTGCGAGAATGCCGCATATTACGACGAGCAAACGTTAATTATTTAAAGTGCCGCAATTAATTAGTTTAATATGAAAATACCGCGAACGCGACGACGAACGATCGAAGACCGGCAATTGGAAAGAAAAAACAAACAAACTAAAATGCAAGCTAATCAATTAAATTATTGACGTTTTTATGAAAGCGGCGTCGATTGTTTTTTCTTTTCTTTTACTTGGTTTCTCTGTTGTGTTTTTTTTTTTCTTTAGTTTTTAATGAATTGAATTTCCGCGAAAACAATGACCCGTAGTTTCATTTTCCACTTACTTTTAAATTGTTTTTTATTACTTTTCTTTTTTTGCAAATTAGTTTGAAAAATTAAAAGTAAGATGAAGATACTACTAAAATATTTTACTGCAGAAAAAAAAACAAAAAACACAAAAAGCAATAAAAAAGCAAAAGAACAAGAAGGAGAAGGATAAAAGCCGCGGTGGAGCAGCAGTGGCGAAGAGACGAAGAGTTGGCTGTGCACACGGCACACCTGACAGGTTTCTGTGGGCGTCCTCCGAGCGGGGCCGGTTCCAGCCAGCCAGCCTTGGCGCGCCGCCATCATTGGCCTTTTGCGTGGGTGGCAAAAGCAAAAGGACAATAACGCTCGAAGGACACGCCTTTGCCGAACGAACGAACGAACGAAGCTAAGCAGCGAGCAAGCTATAAAATAAACCACCTTCAACTCTTCTGCTTTTGCCTCTCTGTAAGCTCTCCCTATAAGCTATCAGCTATAAATTGCGCCATTTACGAGGAACGCACTTAAATTAATCAACGCACACACCCTTCGCATTCGTTTTTCTCCTCATTTTGCCGCTTCTCTGTTAGAGGTTTTTCCATAAATTTTTGCACGAAATTATTTTACTTACAAGTTTTTACCTTATAAGTTTTTTTGTTTTGTTTTGAACTTAAAAATTAACTTAAAAAAGTATTTTTTGAACAATTAATTTAATGACACTTTGTATAATTAATTAAAAAAATAAAAAAACAAATAGGAAAAACAAAAAGAAGGAAAAAAACTAGAGAACAAAAAACGCAAAGTAATAATAAATTAATAACGACTTCAATAACGCGAATAATGACTTTCGGAAAGCAATTAATTGCGCGCATCGCGCGTTCGATGTAATAATAATTAATTAATCAATTATGTTACACACCGCGAGAATATTACACTGGGCAAATTAAAAATTACAGGACGAAAAAAAAAACACAACAACAACACAAGCGACAAATTCATTTGTAATTATACTATATGAACAGAAACATTAATGTTAAATGCTTTAAATGACGCAACTTTTCTTTTTGTGGTTTTCTTATTGTTTTTTGTTTAAAATTTTAGTAAAATTATCAAGGAAAATATGCTTTTTCTTTTTTTTTTTAGTTTTTCTTATTGTTTTTTGTTTGAAATTTTAGTAAAATTAAAAAGGGATGATACTTTTTCTGTAGGGAAATAATAAAGAAATATGAAAAACTAAAAGGAAAATTGTTTTTTTTTTACATTAATTAAAGAAAATTGCAATAAAAAAGCTGTCTTTTTTTTTCAATTAAACAAAACAATCAATGAAAAAGTTACTTCTTAATTAATTATTTTCTTATTGGTTTTTGTTGGAATTTAAGGAAAATTGTGAAGGAAAAGAAAAGATGCATTTTTTGTGGTTTTCTTATTGTTTTTTGTTTGAAATTTTAGTAAAATTAAGAAGGAAAAGAAGCTTTTTCTCTATAGAAATAAAGAAAACTAAAAGGAAAATGTTTTTTTTTTTACTTTAATTAAAGAAAATTGTAATTAAAAACTGTCTTTTTTTTTAATTATATAAAACTATCAATGAAAAAGTTACTTCTTAATTAATTAAAACAAAAAATTAGTTTTTTTCCTTAAAATTTAAATAAAAACAAAGAAACAAAACAAATTTTTCATATTTTCCAAAAATAAAACATTTTGTTTTTTGTTTTTTCTTTAACTTTAAAAAAATAAAAGTATCTTTTTGTTTTTTAATTTATCCAGTAAATTTCAACTTGCAAAAAATAGCAAAATCTATAGAGAAAAATGCAAAAAGAAAAACAGAAAATCAATCAAAAAAGAAAATTTCTAGTGGAGAGTAACATTAAGTCCTCTTTTTTCCATTTTCCTAAAAATTTCCACACTACTCTATATAAATTTAGTATAATAATAATAATAATAATATATATTAATTCACATGGATTACAGAGTACCTATTTAAAATACAACATAAAAAAGTGAAAGTCGTCAGTATAGTATACATTTAGCACATATAATTTATA
>JASKGO010005387.1:0-11743 GCA_030556065.1 Holobus sp. GC000080
TTTAGTTAAATAAATTTATTTTCAAATGCAACACTTGATACACGTCAGATAGAGAAGTTCCATAACAAATTACCTACACCATTTCATACGTTGCCAAGTTTAATCAAAACAGTAAATTTTCAACTCCTCAATGAGTACAATACTAGCACTGGAAAAATTATACTGGCAAGCTGGAAAAAAAGTGAGATTAATAATCCATAAAAATCCCTACATTCTAACATACCTAGTGCTAAAAACCAACGTAAAGTTAATTGGATTTTGATGATTTTGAAATATTTTAAATGTTTCTGAATTGTTTTTTTTTTTAGATACCATCATAGGCAACTAACAATACTACAATATACAAAACATAACCACAATCTTCATTTTCTCTGTGCATTTTCATAAAAACACGTTTTTTTAGTAAAACTTATTCAAAAAATGGAAGATTTAGATGAAACTGTAGTGCAAAACATTAAAAATTTCCATTCCAGCATAGAAGCAATCGAGGAAATCCTCCCATTTATATTGGACAAAGAAAAAATTCAATCGCTTCCTCAAAATGAAAAGCTAAGTGTGGACATTTTCTCAGCCTACATGCTCAATACTTTATACTGGTTGTACTTAAGAACCCAAGGAATAGATCCCTTAACAAATAATGTAAAGCAAGAGTTGGAAAGAGTGAAGAAATACATGTCAATAGCTAAATCAGTAAATACCCATTAAAAACATAATATTCTTTAATATAATGCTTGAAATTTAGATTAAAGACAGAGAATTAAGACCCAAAGTAAATGTACCTGTGGCTGGAAGATTCATAAAACACAACGTGCCTTCAAAAAGAAAAACAACAGAAGAATACAGCAACAAAAATGCCAAAAGGAAGCGATAAATTTAATCAAAAGACTAATTTAATTACTTCTACACCTAAACCATACAAAACTATTTTTGCATATGTATCACAAGATAGGTAATTAATTCCCTTTATGTCACAAATAGTTGTATTATAATGAGCTATAAATTTAACATTTAATTTGGAGTCTTGGAAATCGTATTGAAAAACGCTTAGTTTTTGGTCCAGAGAAACAGTTAAAATCAGTGATTCTGTTAAATGCACACCGGTGATTTGCGCTGTATGCACAGCACTGTTTTTATATTCATCAGTTATATTAATTACGCCATTTGGAGAAGAAAATTCGATTGCTGTTAATGCAAATTGACTGTCGTCGCCACCAGTTAAAATTAGAAACAACTTTTCACTTATTTGCTTCACAAAACATGCATTGATACCCGACTGATGAATTTTATATTCAAAAAACGAATTTTCTTTGTGGAAATCCCAAAAAACTAGCAGTCCATCAGTGGCCATGGAAACAAAAGTGTTTTCACTTAGTAGTCTAATCTTTAAAATGCATTTTACTTTGTATGAGAACACTTTAAATAATTCTAATTGCTCATCTAAATTAACGTAAACTTTAATTCTGCCATCAGAACAAGCTGCAAGTAAATATTTGCTGCCATCAGTTTGCATTAACTGCAAATCCATGACTCTAATTTCTTCGTTTTCTGCTTTGTAATAACTTTGAATTTGTTTCAAATGACCATCAACACTTAATTCCCAAACAATTATCTGTCCTCTACCGCCAGCACTGTACAAATTATATAAATCATTACCTTTTGGATCCAAAAGAAGACACCTGATACTTGAAAGATGTAATTTATAAGCGCCCACACTTTGCGTTTCATCTAAACTGCATTTAAAAACTCGTAAAACCGTATCTTCGCCTCCGGAAATGCATAAAATTTCATCTGTAGCATTCTTAATGGAAAGTAGACTGTTAATCTCACTTGAGTTCAATCCAGCAGTTAAATCTTGTGCTTTTAAATTTGGCAAATCAATTGCCACAGAATGTAAGCATTTGTCTTTTAAATAAACAAATCTCTGCTTTGTTAAATCAAACGATCGATGTCCTCCACCGCAATTGACATTTAGAAGAGTTTTCCTAGTTTTCAGATCCCACAGTGTCAATTCTTTACCGGAAAATCCGAAAATTATATCTTCGTTTTGCAGTTTTCCTGCTAACCATGAAAAGGGCAGTTTTTCACTTCGTAATTCTTTGATTTTCTCCTCTGATGATGAAATTTCGTACGTTTTGTACATGGAATTACGTCCTGTAATTAACATTTATTAATTGTACTTAATAATTTGTTATTAAATTTACCCATGGAAATTAATTGTTGGTCTTCTATGAACAATTTCGTTATACCTAAATAATTGTGGGCTTTTTGCACTATTTGAATGGGATCCTTTACGTTAAATTTGTAAAGATAAATCTTGCCTTTTCTGTCTCCAACAGCGAATCCTATTTTGGGTAAAATACAAGCACTTGTAGACCATCTTTCTTTACATTTGGGTAAAATGTAAGCACCCAAAAGTACAAGTTTTTTACAGTCGACAGCCCACAAAAAGAGCAATCCTTCAATTGTACATGTTAAAATGTGCTTGCAGCTTAGCCAATGAACCGAATAGATTCTTGACTTGGACGGCAGCTGATATTTTAATTGAACCACTAGTTCTTGTGATTCGTTTGTTAAAAATACAAAAATATGCCCGTTGAAACCTAAAATTTCAATTTTGTTAATTATTAATCAATTAAATATTTTAAAATAACAAAAGGAAAAAATAACTGACCTGCCAGTACAAATTTGCGTCTGCAAGGAGAAACTTCAATCAATGCATAGCTTTTAAATTCTTCAAAAACATCAACTGATTGCAAAACATTTGAAGAAAGTTGGTGTAAAATCAAAAGCCCACTTTCCATAATAATAACACTGTTGTTATCATGCAAAAGAGCCAATTTATGAGGTGTTTCTCCTTGTGGCAACTGTATCTTTTTATCAAAAATTTGATAAGTTAAAGGGAACAAATTAATGGCCCCATCGGATCCGCCACTAATAATTAAATTGTCCCTTTGACTGCATTCAAGTTTCCAAATAGTTCCTCCTTGATGGGCTTCCTGTTTCCTTAAAAGGTTCCCTTTTAAGTCCCAAATGTTAATAAATCCGTCTTCGCCAGCACTCAGCACATAAAAATCCGTTACAAAGCAAGTAAAAACTCTGCCAGTGTGGCCAAACATTTTTTGTTCCATTTTAACATCACTAAAATCATCAGTGGCTTTCCATAAAATAACAGAACGATCGTCAGAAGTGGTAGCGATATAATTCAAGTGCATTTTTATGGAAAACAAAACTCCCTGTTGACGGTTGTTTTTCATTACAATTGAAAAAAGGTACTCAAAACTTTTATACTCACTTCATGACCTATTAATCTGTGTAAAACTTGTCCACTTTCAAAGGGTCTCCATAGTAAAACTTCAGAAAAGACTGTACCACTTAAAGCAATACAACTGTTCTTATTGTCATTGGTAATGCAAGCACAGTAAATGATGCATTTTGTTTCGCATTCAGTTTTCTTTAATAAAGTTAAATCGGAGTTGGCAAATGAATAAAATGTAGCATTATTATGCATGGATAATGTAACAAAACAATCATCTAATTGCTTGGTTTCTAATATCCACTCCAAGGTGATTTTTTTATGTAGCAAATCAAATTTTAATGTGTCCCAATTGCATTTGAAAATTGTGAATTCATATTCTGCATTTAATATCATTTGTTGTCCATTAAAACCAACTGTTATGCCATGTATTCTTAAACCATCAAATATTACTTGTTTGTGCAATAATTTTCTTGTTTTTATGCAATAAATAAGCATTTGAGGGCCAATTCCTGAAAAGTAATTTTTGTTCTAAACTTTTATACTTTTTTTTTTGTTTAATTTACCAGCAATCACATAATTTTTGTAGCTGTTAATAGCAGTGACGTCTGTTTTCAGTAGCTGTAGTTCAAACATCGTGCAAATAGGTAAATAAAACGCTTTTATTAAAACTTTTAAAGCAACTTTCAAACTTTTTGCTTTTCTTTCCACCATATGAATTTGTGAGGTTATGTTACAAAAACAAAGAAATTAAAAATGGCCGCTCATAAAATTTTAAATTCTTTAATTTTTAATTAAAATTTCGTTCTGCAATTAGAGCAGCCGCAAAAACGATTGATTAAAGTTCAATTCAAACAGACTATTTTTTTAAATAAGAAAAAGTGCTTTTTTTTTGTTTTGAAAAGTGACAAGCAAATAAACAAAAAAGTAACCCCATTTTTAAAAGAGAAAATCCATAATCTAAAACAACAAGGAAATTTATGGGCTAAATAAGAGAGAAAATTCGCCGTTTAATCAACCATGTTCAAAAACACATTCCAGAGCGGCTTCCTCTCGATCCTGTACAGCATTGGAAGCAAACCATTGCAAATATGGGATAAAAAAGTGAAGAATGGACACATCAAAAGAATTACAGATGAAGACATTCAGTCTTTAGTGCTGGAAGTAATTGGCTGTAATGTCAGTACAACTTATATAACGTGTCCTGCTGATCCTAGGAAAACTCTTGGAATCAAATTACCCTACTTAGTAATGATAGTCAAGAACCTGAAGAAGTATTTCACCTTTGAAGTCCAGGTATGAAGTTTCAAAATTGGAAAACTCTGGATTAATGGTAAATTTACAGATATTGGATGATAAAAATGTTCGTCGCAGATTCCGTGCCAGTAATTATCAGTCTACAACCAGAGTGAAACCCTTCATTTGCACTATGCCCATGAGATTAGATGATGGCTGGAACCAAATTCAGTTTAATGTAGCTGATTTCACTCGTAGAGCCTATGGAACAAACTATGTGGAGACTCTAAGAGTTCAAGTACATGCCAACTGCCGTATAAGACGCGTGTACTTTTCGGATCGATTATATTCAGAGGATGAACTGCCTTCAGAATTCAAACTGTTTTTACCCATTCAAAATAAGACAAAATCGGTGACGCAGTGTTAGAATCTCATAAATTGTACGGTTTTTGGCACTAGTGAAGCGAAATTTAATGTAATTTATTATCAGCAATAGATTTTCTAGAATGCAATGCACGCACTGATAAAATTTTCGATTTTTAATTTTTTTTGCATTAAAATTCAACAAATTTGCCTTTGAGTATGTGACTGAATAGTGTAATTTAAGGACCAGATTTATTAAAGAATTCAGCTTACTAATTGGCTTTCTTTAATTAAAAATAACCGATCTATTTATATAAAAATGAAAACAGAAAACTAAATTATTTTATACTCCATCTAAAGTAATTTAGGTTTTAGACTACCCAACTAACATTTAAAAATCCCTAGACTAGTATTTTCAGCATTTTGTAAACAGTTGGCAAACACTAGTATTAGCACTCTTTCAGCCAATCAAATCGTATATTTTAATATATTTTTGTACAACAATAATTACAATTGGTTGACCATTAGCAAACTAATCTCCCTAGATTTAAAAGACACATGCTTTAACATTTAGGTTAAGTTTTGTAAAACAACATTTAAAAACATAATTTAAAGTTGTTAATATTTAACATAAACCATTTAGAGTGATAAAAAAGTTATAATCATGACTTCAGAAGAAAAATCATCAGAAGATCCAAATACTGACGAGAAAAACGTATTATGTCGCTTCAAATCAGAAAGCGGAACCGTTGCAGGCGAATTAATGGACTTGCCTTTAACTTGCAACACTGAGCAATTGAGCCTTATATGCAATGCCATTTTGCAAAACAATGAACAAGTCCCATATTTATTCTACATCAATGACAAAGAAATTATCCGATCATTGGAGCACACCTTAAAGTCTCAGCAATTGAACACTGAAGAAGTTGTTGAAATCATTTATGAGCAGCAGGCTGTTTTTAAAGTACATCCAGTAACAAGATGTACAGCTTCAATTCCAGGACATGCTGAAGCCGTTATTAGTGTAAGTTTCAGTCCGGACGGCCGACATTTAGCCAGTGGATCAGGAGACACCACCGTCCGTTTTTGGGACGTTTTAACGCAAACGCCTTATCGCACTTGCAAAGGACACAACAATTGGGTGTTGTGCATTGCTTGGTCGCCCGATAGCACCAAATTAGCATCCGCTTGCAAAGATGGCCACATTATAATTTGGAGTCCTGAAAATGGTGCCCAACTGGGCAAAACATTAAAAGGCCATAAACAATGGGTAACTGCTTTGAGTTGGGAACCTTATCATTGCAACACTGAGTGCAGATTTCTAGCTTCTTCTTCCAAGGACGGTGATGTGAAAATTTGGGACACCGTTTTGTGTACAGTAGTAAGAACTTTGTCCGGTCATACAAAAAGCGTGACCGTTGTTCGATGGGGAGGATCAGGATTGCTGTACACAGCATCTCAAGACAGATCAATTAAAGTCTGGAGAGCATCCGATGGTGTCTTGTGTCGCACACTAGAAGGACACGCTCATTGGGTTAATACGCTGGCATTGAACACCGATTATATTAATCGCATAGGTCCTTTTGATCCTGTGAAAGACGCAAACAAAGCTATAAATTTGCAGCAGGAAAGCAAAGAATTGCAGGTGTTCGCCCAGAAAAGGTATAGAGATGTGGTGGAAAGTGCTGGCGAACGACTGGTTTCCGGCTCGGATGATTTTACACTGTTTCTGTGGGATCCCTCAAAGGATAAGAAACCGTTGGCGCGTCTAACAGGACATCAGCAATTGGTGAACGACGTTAAGTTTTCCCCAGATGGTCGTATATTAGCATCGGCTTCTTTCGATAAAAGCATAAAATTGTGGGAGGCCAAAAGCGGGAAGTTCTTGGGCACACTCAGAGGGCATGTTCAGGCAGTCTATATGGTGTCGTTTTCAGCGGATTCGAGACTCCTGGTGAGCGGCAGTGCCGATTCCACGCTGAAATTGTGGAACATCAAGGAGCGCAAGATTGAGTTCGATTTGCCTGGACATGGCGATGAAGTTTACGCTGTTGATTGGTCCACTGACGGCAGCCGAGTCGCTTCCGGTGGCAAAGACAAAGTTCTCAAACTTTGGCAGAACTAAAATCGATATAATTCAACAAATTTTATTAATTTAAGTTTTTTATAACTTATAATACTGTTAGAAAATAAACTAAACAGCTGGTTGATTTATTTGGTTTAAGTTTTGTTTTTCTTATATACCGGGTGACACAAATTTTGTTACCACCACTAGCATTTCTTTATTTTTATCCGATTTTTAACAAATTTGGTATACATGCATAATACAACATTTCCAACTGAAATGGATGGTAATGGTTGTCATTAATTTCGCGCCCTCATTATCAATATGTCAACATCCGCTAATAATGGCAGCCCAACTATATATTGTGGATTTTATTTGTCATAGTTGTCATATTAATTTATTGATAATTTAATCTTAGTAATGATAATCATCTTATAAGTAGATCTTCATGTGCACCATTCATTTAATATAATATGACACAAATATTAAATTATCTATATTTTATTAAAAATTAATTTCCAAGCAATGACAACAGTATCCACAATATTTAGCTGGTCCACTATTAAGGGCTGTCGTACAAAAATGAGGGCGGGAAATTAAAAATTAGCGTCTTTTAAAACAGCCAATAGCAGTCACATAAAAACGAGAAATGATACAAGCATCCAAACAAATAGATACTCTAATAGTGAGACTCCAACCACTTAAGTATTTTATCGTTTCGGAAAATTATATTAGGGAACAGAATTTAAAAAAAAAAGTTTAATTTTCCATGTAATTCCCTATGATCGGATGGAAAGTACAACACCCGGTATATCCAAAATCATTAATTTTAAAAAGAATATTTTCAGATATGTAACCAATCGCACATCTGCATTGAAACATTTGAATAAATTAATTCAAATGAAAATTAAATTATATTTTTTCAAACATAAAATTTAATATTTATGAATAAATAAAATTTACAATCTATCTACAATAATCAAATGTAAATTACCAAATAATTCGCTTGCCTATGTACAAATAAATAATTATTGTCGCTCCAACGACTCCCAGTATTCCTGAGTTTGCATCTCCGACAGCCTGGACACTGTACGGTCAAACGCAAAGATTTCCTCTTCGCTGGTGAAAACATTGGACTGCATATTAGCATCCCCTTTGCCGATATTCAAGTCGTCCATCAACATGCGCGTTTCGTCGCTCATTTCCTCTTCCTGTTGTTCCGCCACGAAAAGCTGTCTCAGAGGCACCTGGGCACTCACCACGATCCGCACCCGGTGATCATACAGGGCATCAATGAGCGTTATGAACCTCCTAGTAGCCGATTTCCTCTTCAAACTAAGCTGCGGCAAATCGCGAATGATAATAGTGTGGAAAAATTGCGTCAAGTGCAGGTAATCGCTAGCTCCCAAAGGTCGATCGCACAATTCATCAAAAGTGGTGTCCAGAACTTCGCCGCAAGTCCTGCTAAAGGTTACATTGCGTCCTAAAATGGTGAAAGTTCGCGGCCGAACAATATCGTTCTCCTTGGCGCACAACATTTTGAAAATGGCTTCCACTTGGTCATCCTTGGTGTTCCCTTTCTGGACGAAATAGTGCGTTTGGCCTGCCTGTCCTTTCAATCGGTAATCCACACCTGAGTCCAGTTGAATTGTCCTGCAATGCCTCTTCAGGACCGGAATAAACGGCAGGAAATTCGAACGTTGCAAGCCGTTCTTGTACAAATCATCGGGCGATCTGTTGCTGGTAGCAACGACAATAACACCGTTCTCAAACAATTGCGTAAACAATCGCTTTAGGATCATGGCATCGGCAATGTCAGTCACTTGGAATTCGTCGAAACAAATCAACCAGGCTTTGCTGCAAATTGACTGAGCCACTAGGGGAATCGGATCGAACGGCTTTGATTTATTGCCATTGTTTGGCACCATCAACGCTTTGGTGTCGTGGATCTTTTGGTGAACATCCAGCATGAATGCATTGAAGTGCACTCTAGATTTCATATCATTTTTCACACATTTGTAGAAAATATCCATCAGCATTGTCTTGCCACCACCCACAGCACCATAAATATACAAACCAGTAGGTGCCTTTTCGTTTTTCTTGGAACTGCCGAATAATTTACTTAAAAATCCACCAGTTTCTGGTGGTTTGTAGGTTTGGATAACTTTATAGACTTCATTGAGTGACTCACAGACTTTCGATTGTTGTTCATCTCTTAGCAGCTCACCATTTTTTATTTTCTGGTTGAGTACATGTAACGGACCCTGAGCGTAGTCCAGTTCTTTAACTGTAGAAAGACATTTTTTACTATTATGTACAATAGGCCTTCTAATAAGGAACAAATTTGTTGTTAAGTAAATTACACTAGTTTTCATCTGAAAATTAAAAACAAAATATTTTAATAAGTTTAATTGAGCAGTTTATAGGCACAACCTTTTTGTTTCAAGTGTTTGTTATAATAACCAGTCCATTGCGAGTTGTTGATGGAAAGTTTGCGTGTTTAAAAGATTTAAAATAAAATTTCCAAGGAACATTTTACGCAATTTACGTAACGGAATTTGAAGGTTAGATTTGGTGGTTTTCTGGTGAATTTCTAGTGACTTTGCTTCTTGTGCGGTGTTTGCCTGAAACAAAAATTTTAAATATTTTTCCATAATAAACAATGGAAGTTTTTAATTATTGATTTATTTCTTTAATTTAAGCAAATAAAACAAAGTGTTACTTGTCTTTTACCAATTAGAACTTGTAAACAATATTTTCATACACTTCACGATTCTTCTCTTAGCGAATTTCCGTTTTTTTTTTCTTTTAAAAATTATCTTTTAGAAAAAAAATCTTCTTTTTAACATACTAAAAACCTAAAACCACTGAAAATATTTACAGAAAAACTAAGTTTCTTTTGGTGCAACTACAATACACATCTTTATTAATTTTCATCAAATCGGAACTCCCAACAACAAATAAAACAAAACAAATGATCTAATCATCATCGATTTAACAGACTAATCTTCTTCTTCATCATCAAATTGTCCCGGATACTTTTTTAAACCCTGATGATGCAATGCATCGATTCCGTAATAGATACCAGCGCATAAGAGGGCATTGGGACCGATGTATGGCAGTCCTTCCAAACACCTCCTGACAGTATTCTTAATGTAATGCTGCAGAGGATGATCCAAAAGCTTCAAATAATGCGGCGAGACGCAGTAAGTTACAATGCCGTATACCTTGTACAACTGTCCACGCACTAATCCCATCTTTCTCAACAGCAATTACTCAGTAAATGTTCCCTTATACTATTCCAGACTTTTCTAAATGAATGTGAAACTTGTGAAACGAATTCACAAAAAATGGTGACACCACGAAAACTATTGACAAAGTGTGTGACAGTCGCTTATGTGATTACTTATTACTGACTTATTAGTTCAATTAGTTAAGAGAACTATGTTATGGTATTGATGGGTATTGAGAAGTAGACCCGCTACATGGTTAAGTACTTATTGTTGCTAAGGGCTGAATTCACTCAGCACGAAACCGCTTAGAGATCAATGGAATCAATAATGCTGGTATTGCTTAGTGTTTGCAAAGACGGCGAGCACCTGTGGTCCAAACTGGTGTCGTCCGTGATGGTGTCCAGCATCTTGCAGTTCTTGTTCATCACTTTTTCCAGCTTCTTCGTGAATGTTTCGATGTCGTCCTCGGCTACTCCGATGGAAGCAGCCACTGTTAGGTATGGTATATCGAAGTTGCTGGTGTGTGAGCCCCAATCTAATGAAAATTAAATATTAAATGCAATTTTTAAACAAATTTATAATTTAAGAATGACTTACTATTGAAATAATACTGGGAGATTGTCTTAAAACCGTCCAAACTGACGACGCGAGTGCCGGAAACATTGCGCAAGAACAGCATAGAGCCCAGGCGTGTCAAATGTTCCCGGGGGATCTTCGACAAACTCACAGCAATCGAAATTGGATTATCGTCCGTTACCAGGACGCGCTCCCCGTAGATTTCGCAAACTCTTTTCAGTTCCTCCAGTAACGTATTGTAGGCATTCTCGCGATCTTCGACTAGTTTCGTATAGCCTTCACGGCCTAAGCTCAGCAAAGTTATAAAGATGTCCAAGATTGGACTCCCGGAAGCTCTTCCTTTAAAAGAAAATTCTTTTCAGTAACATTTATTGTTTTAATTTGCAATGAAAAAAGAAATAAGGGAAAAGTTTTGATAAACAAAGGCTAAACTATACAGGGTGACACAAATTTTACCTAGAAGCCCTACTATTTCTTTATTTTTGAACCGATTGTTATCAAATTTTGTGTAAATATATAAGACAACATTTACAAGTACTGATTTTGTATTTTGTATTTTGTATTGTATTTTCTAACTTTATTGGAGATTCTTGGGGTAATTCTGAGTTGAAAAATGTAATTTTTATTATTTATTTTTAGTTATAAAAAATCGATTTTTAAAAATCAATCAATATAGCTGTGAAATGGTTTAAAATTTAAATTACTCAGAATGAAGTAAAGTAATGTTAAAAAGTTGCAAACCTGTCATAAGTTTAATATTTTGTGAGTTATTAACAAAAGAATTCGGACAAAAATAAAGAAATGTCAGGGGTGATAGTAAAATTTGTGCCACCCGGTATAAATGTCAGTATAAAGGCCGGGACACACTTATCATACACGTATCCGAACCGACTCCGACCATACATATAATGTACTTTTTCTGTGCTTTGAGCACAGGGAGGCTATCGACCCGAAGGTCCTTCGGCCATGGTGATGGGGATGCCTACCCAAACACCACTACCCATATCTTGCCGGCCG
>JASKGO010005391.1:0-21243 GCA_030556065.1 Holobus sp. GC000080
CTTTTTAAGCAGTTTTACTCATTTACTTTATTTGTCAATCATGCCTCTCAGTGAGAGCAAAGGTCAACAAAATGACAGTTCACTGGACTGGTCTATTCTTAAAAAAATATTTTGATGCCAAATTATTAGTTTTTAGGTTAACTTAGGTTATCTTTTTTTTGTTGATAAATTGCTGTAATTTTAGTAGTTTAAAAGAATCAATTGCATTAACTTGAAAAAAAAAAACAACGTGACATAATTTTTAACATAAAAAAGAAAGAATTTAACAAAATTTTCCACCTGAAATCCACTGAAACACTTAAAAAGTAATAAAGAAGAATTCCCCGCGATTATCGTGAAGGCAATGCTTTTTCGATTTGTTGAAAGCAAGTGAGAAACAACGGGCAAAGTTATTTATTATCTGGTGGTGTCTGTTGGAAGTATCGCCAAGTAGCTGAGTCGCCCACTTGTTCGAAACCCGCCTTAAATTTGTATTCTCTAAATCACTTCACTTGTAGCTACACAGCTACACATTCACACAGAAACTCATCCGAGAGAGAAAAACAAATACGAAATAAAGTAGCAGAAGCAACAGCAGCACTAGAATAAAAAAAAGATTTTAAAGAATTTACAAATAAGAAAATACAAAAGTAACGCGTTTTCTTCTCTAATTTGCAGATTTAAATTCCGATTACTTAGACATGCCCTTCGGAAGATCGCCCGGCACCCCGGGCATGGGCTCGAACCAGCGGACGAAGCGGATGCGGACGTCTTTCAAGCACCACCAGTTGCGAACAATGAAGTCCTACTTCGCGATCAATCATAATCCGGACGCGAAGGACCTCAAGCAACTGTCGCAAAAGACGGGCCTGCCCAAGAGAGTCCTGCAAGTAAGTAACATCTTTCTTTTATCAACGCCCCCCCTATATTGCTACTTTTACTAAATAATAAGGGCTTAAAACTTTTCAAAAGAAGACTGTGTATTTTTAATGAAGAGGGTGCGAATTTTCGTATGATAAAATCAATATTAGGAAACTTTTTGAAGTGCTGGAAGAATATGATCGCTGAAGAAGATGGTAAAGGAGAAGAAGAAGAAGAAGTAGCGTGTGCGGTGCGCGTCGTCGGCCCCGTCGGCTCTAAAAACTGGGTCCATTAAAATCTTTCAGTCGAGTGAGGTTGTTTGTCTTGGGCCCTCGTTAAAGGGGGCCGCCCCGATGGCCCCGGGCCACGAACGCGCTCCTTTATGTGATTTGTGGCTACATAAAATTCATATAAATATTACATCGCGCTCATAAATAAATAAATATAATACACGGACAACAATAAACAAACAATAAACGCTCGCTCGATATGTATTAGTAATAAGCACCGATTTGGAGATATACTGCTAATGAATTACCCTATGCCCATTCTTTATGCCCTCTCGTATCGTCTCGAAAGTTAATTGCTATTGTTTAAATTGTAATTTAGTATACAACAAGTTGTCCCTTTTTTGCTTTTTAATTTGTTTTTGTCAAAGTTTAAATCACTTTTTCTCTCTAAATTTAATTGAATTTTTATTCTTTTCAGATGATTTTTTACATAGCTTTTTATTTGTTGAATTTTAAAGGTGTCAAAATAGTTTTGCTATCTAAGTTTGCATATCCGCCAATGTTTTGTCTTGTTGAATTTTAACAGATAAGACAAATTTTTAAGCTTTTGAATTTTAGTTTTTTTTTTTGTTTTTTTTTTTCAATTTTTTAATAAGGTAAAAGTGGTTTTTGTTTTTCCATAAATAAATTATTTTAAATTTGCTTTTAATGTTTATATTTTATTTATTGTTAAAAGAGTTCTAATAGAAAACTTAATTTCTTTTTTGTATAAAATCGCCTTTTTTATTACTTTTTTTTTTAATTATTTTCCAAATATATCAAATACAAGTAACAAGATCTTAATCTAAATCTAAATTTAGTAATCAAATTCTTATCAATAATACCAAAGTAATAGCAAAATTTTCATTTAGAAATCAAAATCCCTATAATTTCCATTTTTCTCAATTTATTTATTTATTTTTCGGATTAGGTTAGTTATTGATGTAAATTAAATGGCTATATTTAATGTTTGCACAAATTACAAAAACTTAAACGTTCGTATGTATAGGTATAGGTTAATGTTTGAGTGTGTGCGTGTGTGTGTGTCTGCACTTGAAACTGTATGTATGATGTGGCGTTATCTAAATCTCGACGCGTATCTGGAACGAGATGGTTGGACGAACGTACAAAGGAGCTATTTCTATTTCTGCTAATTGCTGAAGGCGGCAGTTTCGGAATGTTCCCGTTGAGAAATGACTCTCGTCTGACTGATTGCCATGGAGACCGACGCTTTTCCTCTTTTCTCTCTCTTTGCTCCCCTATCGATCGGTATCACGAGCAAGATGGCGCGCCGCGGAAAATGCCCCCCTATATTGCAAAAATTCATTCTTTTCCTGCAATTTTCTCGGTGAATCCTTCGTGGTAAAAAGTGTTAATAAAAAAATTTTCAAAATTTTGTTAAGTTCTACTAGATACCAAAATTTCCACGGAAAATTCCTTTTATATTAGTTAATTCCATTATGAATTTATTTAGGAATTCAAATTTAAAGATTTTTAAATATTTTACTAAGAAAAAATTTGAAATAGCAAAAATAGCAGCTCTAGAAAACGGCATAAAAATAAATTTCTCAAAAAAACAAAAAAGTTAAAAAAGGCAACAAGAAAATTCGCAAATATTTGGCAAACGACTTGGCATATAAACCACCAGCAGCACTATGGCAACGGTACATTAAATAAGATGAACGAACGAAGCTTTATTTCTAGCTGCTGAGAGCAATTTTTTCCGCGTTCGCCGATACGTCTCTCGCATGCGACGAATTACGAATTTCTTTGCGAGCGGCTTTAATTAAAGGCACAAGGGCCCAAAGATAAACAGAGAGCCCGGCGCTAGGAGATGATGCAGCGCAGTAGGAGTTGAAGCGTTTGAAGCAAGCGAATGGCTCATAGGTGCCTACAGTACAGCATAAGAAGGAATATATAAGAAACGAAGGAAAGAAATCAATAGCAGCTGCTGGCATGTCTTGGTTTTAGTAAAGCACGCCTTTTTAAAATCATCCACCCACGTATATAAGCGCGTATAAATCACTCTACCCCTCAGGATGTGGAGGTCCAATTACCAGGACTCGAATCCCTGGAGATATGGCCCGCCATTTTGTCAACACTTGACGCAGACGTAAAAAAAAAACACAGCAGAATAAAAATTGTGAAGAAGCTGCTGCTGCTGCTGCTGCTGCTGCTGCTGCTGCTGCGCTCAGTAATGAGGGAAATTCTTTTATGGAAAAGTAAATATTTAAAGTCGGCGCTCGCCATTATCCTTAATTTCCGCCGGTATATTTAGTAGTGGCACGTAGGCCGCCTCGTAGTAAGCGCTTTAAGAACGCGCGCACTTTGTATTTGCGCTTCGATAAAACCGAAATGCACAAGTAGGTGATTGCTGATAAGCAAGCAGTATTCGCCATTCGTTGCTGACGGTGGAAAACCGTAATATGTGACATATTTTTTTCATATTATCGCGCATTTATATTGACGATAAGAGGCACTCAGCTATACTATACTACTGCATTTTGCATTTTTTTTAAGTGCACTATATTATTGTTGCACTTATTATTGCCATCACAGGTTTCAGTATACTTACTTTAAACTGTTTAATGATAATAATTAGTTTTAATAGGGGTTATTGCTAATTGAAACCAATTGATGGCATTTTAATTCTTACAAACAATGGGTATTAAAATTACAAATTGTTGGAGCTTTCAATTTAAAGTGCTGTTATTTTGAAAATTTGTAGAAAAAACAAATTTGATATGAATTTTTTTTTGGATTTTTAATTCGAGATTTTCAAATTTTCCACTGAAATTCGCTTTCTCCTTTCAAAAGGAATTAATACAAAAAAATCAGTAATTTAATAAGAAATCAATTTGTGCGGACATTTATATTCAAATAAATTTAAAATAATTTTCAAAAATTATTTAACTTTACTTGAAACTTTTTAACAATTAATAGCAACAGCTAAATTATTAAAAAAAATATTTTTTATAATATAAGCTTTCTTCATTGTTATTTGATTGATGAAAAACAATTTAAAAAGAAAAATTTATGGAAGAAGAAAATTAATTTGAAAACATCTTCTCATTTATATTTTAAGTTAATATTTTAATATCAATAACAAAAGTTTTTTGATGGGAAATTAAGGGTCACCATTTAATTGTTCTTAATTATAATCAAATTTTTCTTGCGTTTTCTTGTAAACTATTTAAAGGGATGCCACAAGGCAAAAAGTACTTAAAAAAAATTAAATTAATTTTTAATAAATTGCCATTAATTATTTTAATTCTATTTTTAATTTTTATGATATTCCAACTTTATACAAGCTTTTTTATTTTTGAATTGTAAATAACAATTACATTGCAATTGCAAAATGAAGTAATTTTAAAATATATAAAAATTGCTTAAATTCTCTTTAAAATGATGTCAAATTAATCAAAATATCTCAATCAGTTCAAAAGTTATTTAGTGTTTTGTATTTAACGGACACGTCGCTTGACTTACTTTTCTCCATTGACTAAGGCAGTACTCAATGCATTTTAAATGGGACGCTTGAAAGAAAAAAATACCATTACTAATTTGTCAATAAAAATTAAAGTAATGTACCGATTGCACAATTTCTTTCACTAAATTATTGCTAAATAAATTGCCATACTTTATTTTATACAAATTTTTAATTTAAACAATTATTTGATTATTTATTGAGCGTTTTATTAATAATTTTTAATTATTTATTTCTGTGAAGATATTTTAAAATATTTTTGCAAATTATTAAAATAGTTGGTTAAGTTACCTTTAAAATGATGCTAAAATTGTTACAATATCTTAACGAGTTCCAAAGTTATTAATTATTATCTTTAACGTACAGATAAACTACTTGGGCGTACGCTAAGACGCTAAATGCTAAAAGTACTTTCACTAATTTGTTAAGAAAAATTAAATTATTGAACCAATTTAAAAAAAAATGTCCACCAAATTATAGCTTTATAAATTGCCATTAATTCTTTTAAACAAATTTTTAATTTAAACAACTTTCTGATAATATACAGGGTATCATATTATTTGTTGTAATGTGATTGACAATTAAAAAGTTAAAACTGTAATTAAAAATTATACATTTAATTTTTTTGCAAAGTTAAATAAAAAAAACAAAATAATTATTAAGCAATAGTAAAAATGACTTACGATAAACGTAATAAAGATCCCTAGCCTGATTTTTTCTTTGTGCTTTAAATTCTAATTTTATTTTAAAATTCCAACTGATAATTTTCGCTTTTAAATAAAAATAATTAAAACGGATTTTTTAAACTTTTCACATAGCTTTTCTTTGTTGGCATTAAAAATTTTCCAAATAATTTTCATATCTAAGTTTGTCTTGTTGAATTTTAACAACAACAAAAAAGATAAGATAAATTATTAAGTTTCAATGAAATTCAAATAAAAAAAAAAACATAAAATATAGACAGAAACCATTGAATTTTAATTGAAAAAATCAACCTTCAAGCAATTTGCAATACTAAAGGAAAAAAATGATAAAAAAGTATGAAATGAAAATAAAAACAAAAACAAAACAAAAAGTATAACAATTATGCAATAAAGCAAAAGAGGAAGAAACGAAGGAGTGCGATGGGGCCGATGGGTTGACGGAGAGGAGACGACACGACACACGAGGACACAATACCGCCAGTACAAATAATAATGGCCGTTTCGAGATTCCTCTCGTGTGCATCCGGTTCTTGCAATGCTATTATCACCACGTTTATTTTATTGTTATTAATAGTGGTGACCTTATTGGGATAACGCGTCGGGCGCTTTCTCGCTCGCACCCGATTAGTGCGCGAGCCGCTTTCTCGGTATCGTCATGCAATTTTCATTAAGCGCGGCGGCCGCCGCCGAAGAAGACGGCGACCGAGAACAACAAGAAGAAGAAGTAGAAGAAGCGCGCGCGCGTTCGTTGAATAATAAAATTTAACAATTGCGTTTCATGTGCGCCGTCTCTCTACTTTTACGGCTTCTTTCCACTCTTTGTCTGATGCCTATACAACTACATTCATTCTTTTTCTAAGTAACACATTCGCATCATTCGTTTACGTACCTACGTACAAGAGTAGTACGTATTTGCGTTATGTAGATAGATTGTAATAAACCTCCAGTAGAGTACCAAATTAAGGCAGGTCGTGTTGTTTTCTGCTCGCAGGTTTGGTTCCAGAACGCGCGAGCCAAGTGGAGACGAATGATGCTCAAGCAGGAGGGCAAGGTAGGCGATAAGGGCGGCGACAGTCTCAGCGATCTGGACCTTTATCCCGGCGGCCCCGGATCCATGGCCGGCAGCATACAGTCACTAAATCCGCACAGTCCACCCTTCATGCTGCCCTCCGGAAGTCCTTCGTCCTTGGACTGCTCGTGAGAGTTCGCGCAACGGTTACGTACTTAACACATACACCAGCGATACAAGTGAAACCAACACACACACACACACCCATACACACACATACAGACACACAATTGAACAGAAAACACATCAACACACACGAAAAAGTTCCATTTTGTTTTAGTAATTTTTAGAAAATTCTAATGAAAAGAGTAAAGTAATATAATTATTATGTACATAGGCACTAATATAATATTATATAATATAAAAATAGTGATTTCTTGAGGAAATCGAAATATATGTACATACTTTTTCATGTCGTTCAGAGCAGGGCATGATTTCCTACTAGTTAAACGGTGCAAATGTATAATTGATACGTTATTTTATTATTCTTGGAAAATATTTTTGTGGAATTTTAAAGTATTTTCTTTTTTTTTTTTTTTACTTTTTAGTAACTATAATTTTTTTCTACTTTATTTTTTATTTTTTAATAATGTCAGCAAAATTCCAAATTTTTGGTTACAATTGTGATTACAATTTGGCATTCGAAAAACAATAATTGAATACTTTAAAAGACCACAAAATCGGAATAATTATAATAATAACTGAAAAAATAAAACTAAGCTAAGTTAATTTATTTATTCGTGCCCAGCTCTCTTTCTTTCTTCTCGGATCAGCCGTGCACTAAATTACATGATTGCATATACAAGGAGTACCATAAAAGCGAAACAAACGAGGAAATTCCGCAAAGTACAATTTTATATAAAAAAACAAAAAACAAACAAAACAAAACAAAAAACGAATCAAGGTTCCTAAAAGCGCGTACAATTTGTTTTTAAATCAATCACCTTGTATATGTGTACCTGAAACTTATAATTATTTTATTGGTTCCTAATTGGTTACTTTAGTACTCGCATAAATAATAATACCTAATTACTGATATGATTTTTATTAGGTTTTTTTAAATTATTTTTTGGTTGTTGTTAAGTTCGCACAATGAAAACGAAAACGAATGGAGAGAGAAGAAAAAAAATTGGACAGCTTTCGTTGCTGTGCCAATAATGGCGACCGTTGTTGGTATTGGAGAGGAAAAAAAAGAGCAATACGAAACCCATGTATCATTGTCTTTCCACCGCGCTACCACTATAAAGTGACTTTTTTTTGCACGTCGTTTTTCGAATCTACATCGCGAATCGAAAGAAACGGGTTTTTCATTGCATTGTCTTTTTTCGCTTTGCTTTGCGAAAAAATAATAGCGCTCGTAGAGAGAGTGAGCGACAAAATGGTGCAGGCGGTTTTTGTATTCGATTTTCGTATTTTTCATATTATCATTGCGGAGTCGTCAGTCAATTCACTTTTCCAACTGGCAACTATTAGATTTTATTCATTTGATGCATGCATTTTAACGTTTAAAGCGCACGAGAAGAAAGCAAGCAGTAAATTGTGAGGTATTTTAATTTTTAGTGATTTAATGATATTTTATTATCTGATATTTAAATCGAATGAATATTTTTTATTGTTACGCTACCTCAAAAATTTCCAATCAATGAAATTGTGTTTTGGTTTTTTCTTTCTTTTTTTTTATTGTAAAAGAGAAACGATGTTTTTAAAACATTCGAATTTTGTATAAATTTAATTAATTTATATAGATGTCCTTAATTGCAAAAAAGAAACGAATTGTAGATGCGTCCTCAGTAAAACCACGATTTAGATAAAAAGAAAATACCTGTAGGTAAAAAAAAGGTGGTAGCATATTCCTATTAATTATATAATTTTATTATTAATTGCAATAATTGATAATAATAAAAATATTCACTAAAAAATTGTCGTTTTATTTGTTTACTTTATTTTTGTATTACATTCTTTTGAAAATTTCAGAAACATTTCTACCGGTAAGTAATTTTTTATTCCGCTTAAGCAATCAATTATTTCATCTTTTAATTTTTCTTTTAATTCTAATGTAAAGTAAAAAAAAATATATATTAATTTTATTGCAAATTGTTCCCTGTAAATGTGTGTTTAATTAAGCTAAATATTTGTTCTTGGTATTCTGTCAATAATGTTGGACGAGAATCCAAAAGAATTAAGAAACAACACCAAAAAAGAAAAAAAGCAAAGAAGACGAATGCAGTGCGCGGAACTGCAGGCAATAATTTCGACAATAAAAGAAAATCGTTGACCAAAATGAGCGCAAAGGATAGACCGAGAAAGAAATGGTAAATGGAGCAGCCTAATTTGCGACCGTAACAAATTACCGGCAATTAAAACTTAAAGCCAGAAGTTTTAATTGAATTAGACCGATGCTGAGTCGACTTTGGTAAATCGTGCGAACGACATGAATATATCTCATCCTCTATCCAGACGTTTCAAACTGACTGCTGATGACTGCTGCTGACTGCATTTTACCCCACATGTCCAACATTTTATACAGGGTGATGCAAAATGCAAATAACTTTTCAAAACAAAACATTGTTAACTTAACTTTTTGCGATGGTGTTTCATAAATTTATCGCTTTGTTTTATAAATATTCGCTGAATGTCGAAGAAAAAAAAAGCAGTTTTTAAGCCTTGGTCATTTCGATTAGTTTGTTTCAGTAAAATTTTGTTTATGATTCGGTAAGAAAAACGCTTCAAAATTACTTTTTGAAGGTCGAACCTTGGACAACTTAGTTATTAGGAATTTTCGTCCTTCCAAGTGGTTTCAATTTTATTTGCTTTAAGTCCAGTCTTTTTACTTTTCAAAATAGTCATAAAATTTACATTTGATAAGAAATAAATCAAAATGATAATGAAAGACAAAGCAAAATATTTCTGCGAATTATTTAACAAAATTGATGGACCATTTCTAACCTATTTTAGCAAAAGTCTTATTTATGGTGAATTCAACTACTACTTCTGCGCCCTTGGAAGGAAGATTCAATCTTGGCATATTTGCATCTATTATCGAATTATAGTTCTTCGAATTCCATCAAGATTCAAAAGCAGAAGTCAAACCCATTTTATAAAATTTTAAAAAACTTACTGTTCTAAGAGGAAACCAATTCTCAATATACAAAAAGGGGAGAAGTACAACGGATAACGGTAGAGTAACTTTTGGCCTAACCTGTAAAAGAAAATATCATTATTGTTATGATTTATGACTACCGATTTGATTGTGAATAATGAAATGTGTGTAAAGAAGGAATGGCGGCGGCGCAGCAAAGCAGTGGACAAAGTGCTTGAACATTTAGCATTAGCAGTGTTGGTAAAAGTATGATGATGAATTTGAATCGACGGTAATTAATTTCTCACGGGCCAATGAAAGTGCGAACAAGAGAGTCTTGATTGAGATGTCAGTAAGGTTCTTCTTTGGTGTGTCTCGGACGGTGGATGCCGGTGTGTCGGCATTAGAGCTGAATAAAAGGCGCACAAGGATGATGAAAAAACGGTAATAAATTACCACTGTTACCCTTTTCGTGTTGCGCGTATAGTGACTCTGCACTTATAACCGATAATTAAATTATTGAACGTTAAGGCGAACGATCATCGTCTCGCTAAATGTAATCATTATAATACGCTTCGGATTATTTCAACACACATTCGACTCGCTCAGCTCTTATGTATTATTATTTACACCTCACCACCACAGTCTTCTCTATTCTGCAATTGTGTGGGTTAGTATAGGTAGGTAGGTAGGTATGCAGTAAGCAGTGTGCACAGTGCCGCTTGTGCTTCTTCCTTGCTTATCCGTTTGATGTTGTGTGTGGAATCTGTGCGAAGATTAATATGAAATTACGTGCTGCATTAATGAATTTAACATTTCAATCTCGCCTCTATTCATGAGGTATTTCTTTTCAATGCACCACGACTTAAATCTTTACCATTTGTATTTAAATTCATTGTTAAATTCATTTTCAGTTTCCATTGAAAGGGAAAATTGTTTGCACACGATATTGGTCTTCAAAAGTACATTCAGAATTTCGAATTTCAGATAAGTTTAAGATGTGACCAGTATGAATTGAATGAATTATTTCCAAAATAATAAAATTACGTTTTAAAGCTTCTATTAACACTTTGTCAACTAAAAAAAAAAATGAAGATTTCATCGACTCTTTTCTTTCTAGTAACTTTTGGCAATGTTGCAAGAATTATTATCTTACTATTGAAATAAACGCCAAATTTGTGATGAACAATTATCTTTCAAAATTTCAAATTCAGAAATTCTCATTTAATGTAAAATTTTTATTTCGATTTTTTATTTTTATTAGATGAAGTAGATTCAAACGCAAAGAGGTAAGTTTCAGTAATCTTAACATTCTTAACAGCTTTGGAATAAAATTAGATTTTATAAATCCGCTATTATATCAGGAACAAACAGAAACTTAATTTTGATGATTCAAAGATTTTGGTCTTAAGACCATTAAGTACAAATTCAAAATCCTTATAATTCCACATCAAAGGGGCCCAACAAAAATATTTAGATTTTAAAGCTGTAACAAATATCTACAGCTAATGTCTGTTTTCTTTGTAAGTTTTGCAAACCTTTTGATTTAATTTTGTTGGCAATGATTTTCCTGTTTAATTATAATGAAAAAGAATAAAATGTCCCATATTCTTAACATTTCATTTACTCTATTGATATTACAATATAATTATTTTATTTCACCATCAATATAGTTATCAAAAAGTGTAGGGGAATTATCAATAGCGAGAGGTTACTGATGGAGATCAATTGAATGAAATGAAGGAACTTTATTTTTAATGCTTAATAATAGTCTTAATGCTACATATTAGTAAACATTTTCATTTTTTTTGTTATTTCCGGTTATATCAAATGATTCGAAAGTGCCCACTAATTTTGTTGCTTCGTGTGGAACACCTTTTTTGCTTTCTTAGGAAAAATGAAAAAAATGATTTGCTTAATAAGTATTTTCCTATCTTATACTTCTTTTTAAAGGATTTACTTTCCCTTCATTTTTGGTCAAAATTGTTCACATAGTTATAAAATTATTAAAATTATGTTTTTGAATCCATCAATAATAATCATTTCAGTTTACTGTAAAAATTAAACAACATATAAATTTCTGTAAACATTTTAGAAATAAAAAACATTAATTTCATTTTCAATTTTTAATATACCTTGTTGTTTTCGTCCATCCAGAACTTCCTTTTAATATAAAAGAAACAATAAAAATAAAAATGTAAGAAAATGTATTCAACTAGAATAAGGATCTGATTTATTTTAATTTAAAACCGACAAAACAATAAAACATAAAAGTACAATTTTCTGCTAAACTTTGGTGGTAGTGAGTGGTTGGTGTTGTTGGCATCAATCGGCAATGTTCTGCCAGTTTTGCCAGATCAAAAAGATTGGAATCGAGACTGGATTTTTCGTTAATGATGTGAGTTTTCGAGCTTTGCATTTGTGATGGCCTGTGACGAAAAATTCAGACGTTCGCTTGATTTATTACTGTCGCGTTCGGTCCAGCAACAGCAGCATCCCGAATGACACACATGCAACAACCGAAAGAGAGAAAGAGAGAGAGAGAGAGTGAGAGCACACAAACGACGAAACACAGGAAGCCCCTTGTTTCAAAAACGCAGCCAGTCATTAATAAAGCGCCGCTTCGAAACTTACTCGTTTCGTTCTATATCATCTCTCTCTCCTCCGCAACAACCAACATCAGCAATCGTACATACATCCAAACACACACACACATACAGACTCACAGATGCACTGAGAGGAATCGTTCGAACGTATACATACATATACATGATATACTACATACATCTAGATTATTTTTAAACTTTTTTATCATTGCATCTAACGTTAAACAATGCCTTGCGTATGTTGTACGTGCGTTGACGAAAATAAATCTCTAGTATTTATGCATTCCGAATGCTAACACTATTAATCTTCCCTGACTCTGAAATATGCACTCGGGAATTTCAAAACTTACTTTTCGTTCAGATTGTTTGATTATGTTTCTATGCCAAATACCTTTTACAAGTTAATCAATTATTTTTCGGATCATTTTTAACACTAAACTAACTAAGGATATTGTACAGGGTGGCCTACGATTAAGTATGTTAAGATATTTGATATTTGATGTGAATAAGAAAAGATATCTCGGTTAGAGTTAGATGTGTAAGAATCATTCTAAAGTCATAAAGTCAATTTATAAATCCAATTTATAAATGTTTTTCAAATTTTCTAGTAAAGTTTTCTAGGAAAAGCTGACTTCATCTTCATCATGAAATTCATTTTATGTTTAAGTGTTGATGAACAATTACTAAAAAGCAGCTAAGGTAAGTAAATTATTTAAATTTGTTAAAGTTATAAAAAGAAATTTTTGCAAATAAGTGATTAACTTCCCTTAAAGACACTAATTTTGAATTTGTTGTGATTGTTTCAACAAACATCTTCTTCTTTTTACACGTTAACCTGGATCTAACCTACTCTAAAGTATCCTAACCTTAATAGCTTTATCAAAATTATCTAACCTAGTTAACCAGCTATTATTCAGTTTTCAGTTAAGGTCATTTTACACGATCAATAATTATGTAGAGAATATTATATTCAAAATTTAGTTTCGTTTAATACACAATTTATTGGTTTAAATATGATTATGAACATAAATATTGACCGGATCTGTTCAATTGTGCTGTTATTTTTTTGACATCAATTTATATGCCAAATTCAACACATAATTATGTCCACAATAATTGATCGTGTAAAACGGTTTTTAAATTTTCAGTTTGCAGGGGTTCGCAACAAGCATAGTAACTCTTTCTAGGAACCGTTGATCTCTTACGTCTTTTAGAAATTTTTGATTAACGATGTTAAAGTTGACACTTGTTTTAAAAGTCTTCGGAATACATTTAACTTTAGTGTAACATTTATTTTATGAATTCATAAAACTGATGGTAAACAAGTACTTTATCATTAAAAACAGCAAATTTTAGTAAATTTGTGGAAACTTTTGAAAGTTGATTTTGATGTGGCCCGATTTTTTGGCTTCTATGACATTAAGCCTCCGACCAAAGACGCCAAAATTTAGGAGGGCAAATTTTGCTAGTTAGCAAAGAAAATATTGGCCATAAAGATACAATATGAATACTTTCCATGGGCACAGGAGTTTAAATAGATATATGAAGCGCTTTAGCTAAGCATCTTTAGATGGCTGAAATGATATTTTCTACTTATTGCTACTTTGATATCTTTAGGATTACAATAGGGATACGATTAGTAACATAAAATAGTTACTTATTAAGAAAATAATTATATCCAATACTCTCCTTAGAAATAGTTTATCACTTTATATAATAACAAAAATAAATACATATACCACAATTTTTAACACATTCGCAGGCGATATTTTAAGCTAACTTTAAATAACGACGATTTAATAGATTTATTTTACAGAATTTTCGAAAAACATAGATTTCAGCAACCGCATCAAAATAAAAAATAACGTGTGAAACCTTGTCCAACAAATTTAACTGTAAAGATAACTTCAAATAAGAAGTAGAAGTATAGAAGAAGTGAAAAACAGGAGTAAAAAACGAAGTAAGTAAGTCTATCTAAATTTAGTCAGTCGGTAGTTACATAAAAAAAGCATGTGATCTGTTCCGTGGTGGGTATGTTTGACATTAGTGGTACCGAAATTAGGGCCATAAAGGTGCACGCCAATTATACGAAGGCCATTTTTTTGTTAATGTCATGCATGTGTTTTATATCGTCGTCTATCCGTGTGGTGTCTAATTATAAAGCACGCACACGGTTTCGAATTGGACCATTTATTCCGGAGAAGAGGTCCATTTTCGTCTCCGATTTCACCCTAGCCAACCAAAGGTATGTGTCTTGAATCGATGCTTAATTATGGGTCAACATCGACCAATACTACCATCAATCATGTCTTCTTGCACACACATTGTGCATGCACGCAACACATGTTCCTCTTCTCTTGCGTTTCGCAGGAATTGCATAATTAAACCACACATAGCACACACAAATTTCCACGAACGTCAATATTTCGTCGTGCTCCGTTTAAGATTCGAAAATAAAAACAGAGGCTGTGCAGATTCCGTTTAGAAGTAACAAAAAAGCGTTCCCGGTGGGGGGGGATACAAAGAGACTCTTTATTCGAAAGTCAAAAGGCTCTCGTTTCGCACAAGTCCTCCAAATACGGATAATGATGATGTTAATTGATAAAACGAACGGCCCCCAGACATATGCCCCTATAAACGTAATCCACGGACGAGCAGCAGCATCCATCCAACCATCCCCTCGCATGCTGCACCCTATCCGTATCCAAGGATCACGTTAGACATGATCTAGTGTGACAGTGCTGTATTAACTCGCATTGTCGTCGAATTGAAAAGGGCCACGGCTAAATAATACTTGTTAGAGTCCTGTATATCACTTGACTAAATCGCGAATGGAGGATTGAGGATGAAGGGAGATTTGCCCGCTGCGATAATAAAAAAAAACGAACCCTTTACTGCGATGTGCGGTACTAGTAGCGGTTCTTCGAATTAGGCGACACTAAACAGCTTCATTAACACAATTGAAATCTCACCCGATGGTGGTAATCATAAATTTTAAGCGGAGGGTCCTTCGAATCATTCTATTAACTCTTTGTAGTTTGTAGTTATCGAAAAATGCAGATGGTACCGTTTTTGATTTATTGTTTTCTGCATTTAATATGCTTTGTTAATTTAATTGCTAATTTTGGGGAAGCAATTATTTAAACGGCTTGAATTTGTCTTCAATTTACATATCTGCATGAAAAGTTATATGATTTTTACCTTAAAAATATTTCAAAGTGCAATACCTTTTAATAAAACATAAAAACAATCCAAAATATTCAAATGAAAAGTAATTAAAAAATAATAATAAACTCAAGACATAAATAACTTTAAGTAGTTTATTAAATTAGAATTAGATGCTAGTAATTGTTGGCTGGCTTAACAAGACCATGTTGTGGTCACTTTTTGTATGATTTTTTGAAGCCGCCCCCAGCCAGCTAGCCAATTTAGCAGCCTTTTACTTTTAATCTGCAAAAACTTTTTGGAGTTTCCTCTTTCTAGTTAAATTACAATTCTTGGTTGTCCAAGTCAGCAGCTTTTCTGATCTATTTTATTTGACGCAAATCTATTAATTCCAAATCTATTTTAACATTTTTAACATGTTTAACCCTTTAGAAAAAAGGCACAACTCTTAACATATAAAGAAAAAAAAATTGCTCAGAAAATATAAAATATTTTTATTGCAAAAGGGTAATATTCCAAAAGAAGAGTAAATTTAAGCATCTGATTTAGAGCGCCGTTAAAGCGGAGTACTCGCATGTAGTAATTTATAGTCCTTCTTTTAATTTTAATTATCTTAAATAGTTGTGTGGTAAAAATAAATGTCGCTAAAAGCATATCGGCACTTTACGATGATGCTCCATATTCGATCAACGAAAAAGGCAAAAACGACAAGTCATTCAAGGAATTTAGTATAAATATATTCAGTGTGCACAAGAAGCGGCATCATCAGCAGCAGCAGCAATAGCAGCAGCAGCAGCAGCAATATAAAGTCGTAAAAGCGAAACGACAAGTGTTTCTACATGAAGTGACACAGGTAGATATGCAAATGTGGACTTTTCCTCATTTGCTCTGTGGCAGCTCCAGAGCAGCAAATAACTCGAGCAACGGCATCGAATCGCGCTCCGCGAAAATATGGAGAGAAAATAACAATAAGAGAGGTGAACGAGAACCAATAAAATTAATTTTCGTCATAATGCGTCGTCTCTCGTTTTACGACGGCCGTTTTTAACGAAGAGTTACGGTTTATGTGTTGGCCGGATATGCGAAACACTAAAAACGTCGTTTTTTTGTGGCGCTACAAATAATACTCATACAAACACACCACACACACACACACACATGCACACACATGCATGGCACACACGCACGCACAAATTATTTTTCGAGAATGAAAGAGGAAGGCCGGCAAAAAAAAGGCGAGTGAGTGCAAAAAGCCACTGGAAAAAGTGTCCTCTTACTGCGTGCCGAATTCGCCGGCTCTGGCGCGGCTCCCGTTGCTCTCTTTTTCGGCGCACCGCTTCTCGGCGGTGGTGCTCCGGTTGCCACGAATGTGCACACACAGAGAATGCGTTCTGCAGAGTGCAGAGCCTAACGTATAGTATCTGTATCCCCAAGAGAGAGAGGCGGTCAAGCGACGCGAACTTCCGGATGTGTCTGCCAAGGACTCTTTTGGGTTGGCGCCGGCTCTTCTGCACGCTCGTTAGGAGCCCTTTTGTCTCCGCCAAAGCGACCAACAAAAATGAAGACATAAATTTGTGCATACGAGGAGTATAATATGTGTGACGCTTTCTGCGTCGTACCAGAGAATTTATTTATTTCCTTCGGTGCGTCGCAGCGGTGCTGGCTGGCTGGTGACGATAGTTAAAGTTTTAACACCCCCTTTTATGGCCACCTGTTTTTCGCTTTATTGCCGCACGGGCTTTCGATGAGCAAACATCGAGCTGAGCAAATAATAAAGCGACTTTTTAAGCAGATTACCTAATTTGATAAGCAAACACGGGAAAGGACAAATAGAACAAGGGTGCTCTGAGTAATCGGGCAAACAATCTGTTTGAAAATTTCACTTGCTTTATTTTCTTTTTTCTTCAGTTTCTTTCATTGTTTTTTTTTTATTCCAAACGACCGGCCATATTATAAATATTGCATTTTTTTAAAATATAATATGTTTCTTTAAAACTTAAGAAAAAAAAAACCTCTTGCAGTTCTAACTTTTGAAACCAAATAGTAAATATTTAAAAAAATCTCATAAATTGTAACAAAATCAGATCGGAATAAAGTAAAGTTCTCAATGGAAAACATGCTTAGAGCCAAATGAAAGCAAACAGATAAATTATGGCAACAAGTCAGGGGTGGATTTTTTTTCCTTTTACTGCCGAAGGAGGATTTTATGTATAGATGCAGCGGGCGAGGTGATTTCGAAGCTGAAGTAGAAGTTGGGATAAGCAATGGATGGTTCCGGTCCCCTTTCAAGTGTCATGTTCTGTAAGCCGGTTGCAAAGGGGATAAAATTGGCATAATTAGGGCGCGAGGGATTTCCTCTTGGGCTATATATCAGTGAGCAGTGTGCAGCAACCCTCTAAAAACGTACGTCACGCATTATGACGCCACTGGAAATTTGTTACGTGCGAGAGAGGGATAATAAAGCACCGTCGATGACACACTCCGTCGACGGCGACGCCGACGTCGACGCCGAAACATCATCCGATACACTTGCTAACAAGCGTCCAAAAAACGATTATTTAAGCTCCATCGTATTATCTACCATTATTTTTCATATTACCTACAAGGCGTAGGTACCTCTATTATTATTATTGAAATGCATTGAATTTATTTACTTTTAATAAAGGAAATAATGAATTGGTACAAACGTAAATTTGTTTTTGTAATCAATTGATGTTTTTCGATTTTAATTGTTTTTTGTTGTAATTATTTTAATTAATGATAATTAAATTAAACCCTTTTGAGCCCATTGAAATTTTACTGAAAACTATTAAATTCTTCTGTGAAGTGCAATTTATTTATTTGGTCCTTTTAGTCATTAATTTAATTTAAACTGATTTAATTTTAATTATTTAATTAAAAATATAGATTTTTTTTTGTTTCTCTAATTTTGTTTACTTTATTATACAGATTACGGGGTGATTCAGTTGTAGGGTCTCGGAGTGTAACTCATAAACGGCTTGAGATAAATTCTTAATACGAAAACTAATATTTATAATAAACTAAAATCTACCAAAACAAATTATTATCAAATATTCAGTGAGGTCCACTTCTTATAAATAACGTTTAAATTTGCAATTTAATTTTAAATTCCCCCATCTTTTTATTATTTATTTTAACTTTTATTCATTTTATTTTTATCTTTTATTATGAAAAGATTTTGAGATCTTTAACTTATTAAAAACCAGAAAACATCTTAAAAAAGAGCAATTATGTTCTTAAATTATTTCTGTTTCTATTATTTTTCATTCATAAAAATATTAATAATTAAAATAACTAGAATTTGAGTTAATTTAATCATTTTTCCTTTAAAATTTAATACAAAATTAATCGGAATTAGGTAAAAAAAAACAATGTCAATAACACAGGAGCAACTAAAATAAAAATCTAACTTTTTCTTAAATTGTATTGAATATTTTTTATTTATTTTATATTGCATCCCATTTTGAAAATCAATGAAATAAAAAACCGTTTTTGAAAGATATTTATAAATTGATAAATGGAAAACTGTAGGTATAAATGACGGTTAAATGGAAAACTTTTTCTGTTTTTTTCTTTCTTTTTTGTTTTTAATAGTCCTGACTTAATTCCACGCTAAAACAACTTAAAAGAATGTTCCAAATCTAAATAAAACACATAATCCATTAGTAATTATTTAAATATTCGTGTTTATTAAAATATTAGATATCTAAAAATTAAGAAGGATAACAAATTATTTATTAATCGTTAATCGTTTAAGGTGTATACAGAATGATTCAGGAAAGCCACCGTTGAATTAATAAATTATATCAATTCCAATTGTCCTTCTTCCCAAGAAATAATTATTAATCTTCCTTCAATAATTGAAATGGAAATATTATTGGCAAATAATTAATAAAATGATTAGCCATAAATTCAGATAAGCCATTAAAAAAGAGAATAAATGAATCACTTTGTATGTGAGTATTTCAATATTAATTATTAAAAACATTTCCTTTAGCAATAATAAATAAATCAGGTGCATTAATTTCATTCAAAACATAAAAGTTAATAAAGAAGAAAAATCAATATGTATAAAAAAAGAGTAAAGAGAAATACTTGAGGCGCCAATAAATCCCCAAGACGCAAACACTTGAGCGTGTAAATTCGAACCACAAAAACCAACTCAACTTCACTAAAGTATGAAAAAGAAAGGAGAAAAAAGTACAAGAAACCATCCGTAATTAATCAATGGAAAAAGGTAAAAAAAAGAGAAGAACTGAACGGCAGGTTCGTGCCAAGTAATAATAATCATGTAAATATTGGTGTTGGTGGTGGCGATGCCGAAGAAAATGTAAAGGGCTGACACACTACGCTGCGCCGCGGTCTGCATGTTGTACTCGTACGTATAATGTGCGACTGACTGAGTGAGTGAGTGAGTGAGTGAGTGAGTATAAATAAATACGGAATGAACTGTATGGAGATTCTCATCGTAAATCTGTGTAGCCGCCGCCGCCGCCTATAAACCACGTGTTGTCATGTAATTATCATTCCGGGCCGATAAAACCGTCGGGGGCAGTCTTTGAGCAAGTGCACCGGGTGCTCCAAAAACAATGCCCCCTGCAGGATCGCCTGTGAGGCCGCACTCACTCTCCGCAACCAACCTCCGACTCTCTTCTACTTCTTCTTCGCAGACCTGCTCCACAGATATTATTTATCGATTTAATTCCAACGGAGAACGAAATGTTCGAGACCCCCCCTGTTCGACCATTTCGTAATTACCTTTCGAACTGAGAAATCATAATAAAATCGTAATATCGTCAACTTTTCTTCTTCTCCTTCGTCTTCTCCTTCAGTCAGTAATCTCTTACATTGCACATATAGTGTAATCTTACTTACGTACTTATTGAAATATGTCTTCTATTTTTTCTGTTTAAGATGTAATTACAAAATATTTACATAGTTTTAGAACTAGATTAATAAATATTTTTAAATTTTTTTCAACTTTTAGTTTTGGAGTTGGGATACTTAGTTAGATAGTCTTTTTAATAACTTTATCAATGATTAAGTAATTAAGAATTAATGACTAGTAACCACTTTGGTAACTAAGACAGGAAAAATATCTATTGCAACCCTCAATAATGTCATTTTTACAATATAGTCTATAAGGTGGCATTTAAACTAGAAAACAGTAAAAATAAAAATTTTATTTCTTTGCATTCTCAATTTCATTACACTTAAAAAAATTTAAAATTTTTAGAATATAAACTTCTATGACTATATTTGTCCTTAGAATAAATTTTTTTTTTTAAGTGAAAAACAGGACAGGTCTTATATAAAAATCAAAAATTTAAATTATTTCTGGATAAATCGAATGATTTAAAATTTAAATTTATTCAAAAAAAAAAAAACTAATTAATATAGATAATTGATTAATTGATAAGAATTAATTAAAACCGTTGTTCTGTATAGTCACCCGGTATTTCTATAAATTGAATGAATCTACAGACTAATTTACTATATAGAAAAATTAACTGTCCATTAGAAACATTTTCTTATTTCCGGATAGAATTGAAAATTATATCAATTTTGTTATTAAATTGAATACTGTAAGGTGCTTTAATACTAAATAATATTTTTAAAGTTTAGATAATTAAAAGTGACAAGATGAGAAGAAAAGAAGTCAAAATAGTTTTTGGGGGCGAGGGTCCAAAATTCCGCCACTTATATTTCGCTTTTTTTTTATCATTTTCCCTGAAGATACGTAATATAAAATACTAGAAAGTAATTAATTTTATGGTTCATTTACTAATAATAATAACATACTAAAATTCGGTAAGAACAAATTCAATTTTTGGCAAAATAAAATTCTTTTACGACTTTTTAGGGATCCAAAAAACTTAGCTATTTTCTGTCAAAATCGTAAGTTTGAATAATTTCAATTTAAATTTAATAAACAAATCTCTTCATCAAACAATAATAAAATTAAAAAAAAAATCAGAAGATTTACTAAGAAAGAAAGAAAAA
>JASKGO010005392.1:0-13663 GCA_030556065.1 Holobus sp. GC000080
TGGTGATGACAGGTCGTTTTGTAAGCAATTAGTGATTACAAGTAAACGTTTAAATATACCGTGCGCTACAAGGGATTAATTAAAACTGAACCATTTTAACGGCTGCACCGATCTTTAGCGAACCTTCGCTATTCGCTCATGTCCGTCTAACCTTACTTTAATAAGGCAACTGTCATAATTGTTAGTGCCTTTTAGAACAGCTAGGAGCTGTCAAACTTAACAATTCTGTATTGAGAACGCACGGAACGCACTGTATGTGGAAATGTTAAAAAATTTCGCAAATTTCTTAAAATTGACCGATTCTCACGCGGAAAAAAGTTATATAAAGTGAAATTTCACGAGGAATCCATTTTTAAGCTCAAAATCTGTAAGTTATGCATTTAAATCATACTTTTTTAAGATTTTTATTACTTTGACTCCATATAATTGATTTTTAATGTATTCAAGCAAAGTTTGTGTTAAATAATTAATAAACAAATATTTTGTGAGTACTTTAGGTAAGAAATATAATTTCATTTTTATTAAAAAATAAATTACTTGCACATTTCGACTTTTTTCTATAAATATTACTTAATTACTGAAATAAATTGCTTTCCATTCTGAAAATAATTTAAAACAACTTTCACCATCCATTACATACCTGAAAATTAAAATTATTCAACAGTAAAAAATATTTCAACGAAAGTTTTCAATTAATACCCTTTCAAATTTTAAAAATTTTAACTTTATTTAAAAATACATTTTAAAAGCATCAAAAAAATAAAAGAACATTCCATGAGTACAATAAATAATTCCAAATCAAGATCTTAAATAAACATTCTTAGATCTTATAAATACGGTGGTAACTAGAAAACATCACATTGTTTCAATAAGGACACATCTTTAAAATAACAAACTTAATAATCGTAACAACTAATCGTCGCCGCACATGAAATCCTGTACCCACACCAGAATCTGACCGTCATCAATGCTGAGAATACAATCCGAAGTGCGCGTTCTAATGAAATGCAAAGCGGACGCCAGAATTTCTTCCGAAATGCCCGGAAACATTTCGCGCAAGAAGTGCATTTTTGTTGGGTACTCCATACAGTACCTATCGACTAAATCGCTAGAAACAATCCTTCCCTTGGCCAGTAAGGCTTGCTTATTAACCCACGGAAAAGGCTGTATAACGTCCGACAAGCCACTTAAAATTTTCTGCGCTTCCGCATCGATTGAGCCGTCGTATTCGCCGCGGTTATTCTCTACGTGCAGTCCGTAGGTGAAAAGTTCATCGTACATTTTCTGACTTTCGACACTACGACTTGTTGATGCGCTTGTAAAAAACGATTCGTTACTGGCAGTATCTAATTGCGGTCGACTTTGAGGACAATTCGGGGTCCTTCGCGTAGCGCCAGTTGGAACGGCAGTTGGAACAGCAGTTGTAACGGGTTTTGGTACTACTGGAGGCGAGGGATTCGTTGTATTTACCGGCGTTGTCGATTGCGATGATCGTTGCGATCCCTGAGAGCTCATTACCAGGTTTAATGTACCTTTAACCCTAAAAAAAAAAAACAACAACCAAAAGAATTGTAAGATTTTAAAATTAAAAAATAAAAAATAAAGAAAATGTTTGCTTACAGATCACAGTATGCTGTCATTAGGAAAACTAATATCTTTTCGATGTAAGTAAGCATTGTTTTGATATTTAAAGTTTGAATTACTTCTTCGATGCCACGCATTTGGAAACTTCGGGAAAATTTCTGTAAAAAAACAATAAAAATTAATTTAAAAAATCTTTTAAAAACAACTTGAAAACAATATAAAAAATGTAAAAACAAAAATAAGCTTACATCAAATTGTTGCTTGCATTCAGTTGAATAGCGCTTTAAAGTTTCAAAAAGTGTTATGCAAATATCACAAATCGGAGCGCCTCTAGTGCCGAGTAATTTAGCTTTAACTTCTGCAACATCCAAAATGACTCTTTCGATTTTTAAATGCAATCTAAAAATTAATTAATTTATTTATTAATTCAATGCAACAGTTTTAATTTTAAAAACTTACTCGCAAATTGTATGGTTAATGAAAGTAATTGCGTTGTACATAAAATTGGTAACCACTACCATTTGAGTCTGTTTATCAGTACTAAAAGCAAAGTAATTTTTTATAACTATTTTTTTGTTAAAAAAAAAAAATACTTACGCCGTTTTAATATTAAGTTTTCTAAACTCTTCAGCAGTAAAAACAGCCTTTGCATCGTATTCAGTCTTGTACCCTCTCCATTTTTCTATCAATTCGTTATAAGCCCCACATTTGGATTTAAACTTGGCATCCAAATCTTCGTGGGCAGTCTTCAGTTTTCGGAAGTCTTTTTCCAATTTCTCCTTCTCTTTTAATTGCTTTTCAAGCACTTCATTTTTTGTGGTCAGATCTTTGTTTTCCAATTCCAATTGATCGATTTTCTTTTGCATGGATGACATTTTCTACAAAAAGAAATTAAATAAAATAATTGATGAAAAGTGTGAATTATTTCTTTTTACTTCTTCCAGTGATTTCACAGAAGACTCTAATTTTGGTTTACTGGTCTCCGCTTTCTTCAAAGACTGAAAAACATATTTTTTTAAATTTTTAAATAAAAATAAATTATAATTAATAATAAATGAATACCTTTAGAGCAATTTTTTGAGCTTTCTTCAGATTATTTATTTGCTCTTCATAATCTTTAATCATTTCATTTTGATATTCAATTCTGGAAGTCATCTTGGTCACTTTCTTCTCGACAGCAGCGTCGTCTTCGTGGCTTCCAAATTGCGTTTGTTTGCTGTGGCACGAGAACTTCATGTAATTCGTTTGCGTGCCAATCGAAACCATTTGCTTTCGCAGTGCTTGAAAGCCCAGCACATTTATGAGAAACGCCCGGTAGGCCTGATCGCATTGCCGCATCAAAAATTTCTTCTGAATGTTAGCGCCGCAAGCGCGACTCTTGGCAAACTTCAAAAGATAACTCATCGAAAAATGATTCTGCCATGCCAGAAAGCAAGCATTACATTCGCAATTCGCTTCCATTGATTGCTTCTTCGTCAGCTCGCTAATGGTAAACTTGTACGATTCGTACTTTAAAGGCGCAGTGGTCAATTTGCATGTTCCATCCACGCAGCAAGGTTTCTTAAGGCGCTGTAAAACAGTCTCAAAGTCCTTCTTGAGTGTGGCCATATTTTCCGTCTTAAATTTAAATAGTTTCGCGCTCAGAAAGCGAACTTTGAACAACAGTTGAAACAATTTTCGGGCTTCCGAAAAGTACAGACACTCTATGTCGCTGACTTTCACCTTCTTGTGGATTTTCTTAAAGATTGGATGTATCTGCGAAACCGATTTCCAAACGTGCGTAGTTATGAAAATCACCTGCTGACAGACAATCCACGATTTCGCCTGCATCAGTTGGTTAATTATGAACATCATTAAGTAGTTTATTTTGTAGACTGCTTGGTCGAGTCCCGGTGCTAATTTGCAGACTTTTCCTTCTTTTTCGCAGCGCATCAAAATGTTTTGCAGCACGCAATATTCGATAACAGCCAAACCGTTGGCTATTTTCGGAAGAACCGCTAGCATCAGCATTCTCTTTAATTTCGGCAAAGAACGTTTCTTTTTCTTTGGCGAAGTTACGCGGAATTTTTGAAATTTTAAGAATGTTTTCAAATTGGCTTCAACCGATTTTGCTTTTATTTTTTCTTCAATTGTCTTTGAAAGCTTCTCTTCTAATATTCTTCTTGGAATATTTGACTCCCTTTAAAACATTTTTAGTTTTAGTATGAAAAAATAAACATTTTTTTCACTTAAGACTGCTTTTTTCTGGGAATTTTTTTTTAATTTAACAGGAAAAAAAAACAGATTTTTATTGTAAACTTATTAAAAGGAAATCAAATAAAAACTTACTTTGCAAACTGACGAACTCTTATTGCTGGATAATCCGGGGGTAGCGGAGGATCAATTTGTTCGTTGCATATTTCCACCGTTTTACCATCTTCGACCGTTATAAATCTGCCGTAGCTTTGTGTATAATGCAAGTAGGAACCTTTGTATCTCAGTACAGGGTAATTGACGCTTTTCTTATTAATGAAGACCCACTTCTTTAAGCAAGTGTGCTTTATGTGGACATCTGTATGGCAGCCTACTGGAAGTTCCTTTGGATATTGCCTTTCCAAAGCTTCCATAAGATTGCTGCTTAACATATGCTGCATCGTTATCTTCAATCTGATGTCCTCCAAGAAAAGATAGCAGTAGCCTAAGCAACATTTCGGGGCATCCGCCACTTCTACATGCCTCTTCAAAACTTCGAAATCTTTGACAAAGGTTTTGTCGCTCCAATTAACGGCATCTGCAAGTTTTCAGCAATTTAATTTAAACTATACCAAAAGAAAAACGTAAAAAAAAGTACTTACATTTAGATTTCAACTCCAAATCAAAAATGTGACTGTATGCAAAAACAATAAACAAAATATACTTAGGAGTATTGCATCCCAAATTCAAAAAACACTTTGGATGGAATTTAATTTTGAATTTTTCGCATTTTTGATTCGCAAAGCTACCGGTAATCTTTTCGAAAGCATCTCTCATAATCTCGCGTGCTTTCGTTACGCTGAAACAATGAAAAACAATTTAGAAAAAATCAACAAAACTGTCATCAATGAAAACTTTCTAAACTTACTTTCCTTGTTGAAGATAATTATTAATTAAGATGATATACATCACTGGAAACGTGTGTATGAGACTACTGTAGTTTTGGCAAATTTCGAAACACTTTTTCGAATTCTGTCCAAGCAGCGTGTTGCAATAAGCCCAAATAATATTTAAATAAGCCAAAGTGGAAAACAAATCGCAATACTCATCCGGATACTCTGCAGTCTCCAGTAAATCAATCATGAATTCGCACAGTCTGGCACACTTCCTGTTCCTATTGTTTGCCAAGCTTCCGCTCAGTATGTCGAGCATTTGTGCAAAGTAAATGCGCTTCTTTATAACAATTTGCTCACCACGTGGAACGTAAGCTTCTCGTAGGAACGCTTCGAACATGTTTTCACTTGTGTCGTTTATCATAGTTTCGGCTCTCATAGAGATGAACATTGCTGTAAATTGTTGAAAACTGTCGTCGCTTTGTATTGTTGCGTTTCTTAATTATTTAATCGAGTAACCGCTAGCCCACTAACTAAACTAACAATAACCGTTATTATTTGAGGTTAGTTTCGCATGTTTATTTTTTTCCTGTGTGTGTCTGGTTGCCAACGGTGGCAGTCGTAATTAGTCAGTGGTGAGTGATGCAGCGCAATTAATGTTTCCATTAAAAAATGCAATATTTGTGTAATTTAAACTTAAAAAATTAACAACAATGAGTAAATTAACACCAGTACTATTATAGGTAAGTTCATTTACAGTTATTTCATAAGTTTGATGCTGAATTGTTTCTAATTGCGTAATTATTATCAATCTCGTGTTATGCTAGGGATGGAAGGTATTTGTTATTGCTTTTTTGTTTGTTTATTTTACGTTTATTGTTTAAATAATGTTTATAACAATTAATTGCTGTTTATTTAATTGACATTCAATGATTTTTGGGTTAAATCAGAGCCGTTTTTATTAGATTTTTCTCATAATTTAAGTATGTTAATGATTGTTATAACAGTATTTGTTTGCTATTAATTAATTGCTAATTTAACTGTGAAAAAAATCAAATTTAAGTTTTAAAAAATGTGCTAATTGCTTTCGTCTTCTAATAGTTTCTAAAGCTTATAAAAAAGCTTTTTAAAAAGCATAAAATCAAAAGGAGACTAAATGAAATTGCTAATATAAAAATGATGCCAATAATTGCAATTAATGCATAAAATATTAACAAATTAGGAAAATAATTGATTTTTTAAATAAATAAAGTTAGATTTATTATTGATAAATGCAAAAATTATAAAAAAAAAATAACTTTTTCGCTATATAAAATTACTTTCAGTATTTACTAGATGTCTCTGACTGTTCTGAAAGGTCCTTAAAGGTCCTGGAAGCAAAACATATTAATATTTAATGCCTTTCCCAGTAAACAACCTTTTTGTAATTCGTTTCATTTATTTTAAAAGCAAATATTTATTTTATTTTTACTTTTTAAGTTGTTTTTATTTCTCAAACAAGCTACAAAATTGAATTTTTTCCAGTTTTCATTAATTTCCACCATTTCCTCTTTAAAAATTTGAAATATTTCCTTTTTTATTTCCTTTAAAAATAATTTAATAAATGCAACACCTAGAATTTTATGTTTGTACGTGATTCGTAAATTCGCGTAGTAATTATTTGCATAATTGTTCTGCGAATTTATTCGTCAGGGGTTCTCCGTAAACATTATAAAAGAGATGTTCCGGTCGCTGGTTGTTTTTCGGTCTTAAAACCAACACACAAACACACACACACATTGTCAGCATAAACGAAAAAAGCTTCATTTGCATGAACTTGTGCGTCCGTAGCTTTTCGTTTTTCCTCACTATATTTGAAAATAAAGCAAGTAGAGAGAGAGAAAAAAGGGGAACTTATTTGAGCGGTGCGCGCAAGAGAAATTTTCAAGTGCTTGAAAACATATTTGCATACGATTCGAAAAACTGCATGCTGCACTGCTATAGTAATTATAAAGCAAAAAAACTAGGCACTCCTTAGCTTAGCATAATAGTTAGGTACAACTTTTCTTGTTAATTTTATATTCACTTGCGTCGCTTCGAACTTGAGGAAATCATTAGTCATTGCTGTAATAACTGTGTATCGTGAATGGAAACTGTGGCTATTTTATTATTGTTACTTACTTAATTAGTAGTTTTTATTTTCTTCGGTATTGGGGCATTTTAAATCTTGCTTTGCTTCTATAATAAAATCGTTAAAAGTTTTTGCAATTAAAGTTTGAGGTAAATTATTGTTTTGCAAGTGGCACATATTTGTAAATTTCTATTGCATCACGGCACGGGGAGTCTGTTGTTTAGATCGTAAAGTCAGTCAATAAAATTTAATATTTAATGTTTTGTTTTTATGAGTTCATTGTGCAAATACTGTTTATGGCATTGTTTAAAAATTACCCCTCATTAGGTAACAATTTATAATATTGAGGGAGATCACTGAAAAATTATAATTAAATGGCTTAAAACTGTTTTTTTTTTCTTGGTTTTTGTTGATTAGTTTGGAAAGGAATATTTTTTAGTAATTAATTTTATGGCTTTATGATTAATTTTTTTACTCTTTTAATAAATAAATAATTAGATAATAATTATACGTAGGCCTTTTTTAATTTATTATAATTTTAATCAAGAAAATGGAAGAAAAAAGTGCATCCTAATTTGTAAATAATATTTTTTTAATAAAATTCAATGAAAATAAATTGAGATAGGAAATTAATAAAATATTAGTTAAAAAACCTCTTTAATAATTTTTTTATTTATTTTTTGTTACATGTTGAATTGTTATCTTGAAATTATTAACTAAAAATTGACTTTATTTATGAAGATATTTAATTTAAATATAATAAAAGAAAAATTGTTCCTGATTTTTTAAAAAAATATTTAATTTTTAACAAACTTTATAAAAAATATGTCGTTGAAGCAATAAATGACAAAAATATTGGTTAAAAATATCTCTACAATCATTTTCCAATTCTTTTTCTGGTAAGTCGAATCGGAATATGAAAATCAATAACAAAAATTGATTTTATTTATTATTCTATCAGATTCGAATGAAAAAGAAAATATTTTCTGATCCTGTATTAAATAATAAAAAAAATTTATATTAAAATTTATGACGTAAACTATTTTAAAAAGTATGTATAAATAAGATATTATTTCTTATAAATTATTGTTCATTTTCTTTTTGTTGTAATTTAATTTAGTTATTTAAAAAAAATTAATTTTATTAAAAGAAAGTCCCTATTTAATTAAATTTTATTATTATAAAAGTTATTTCAAAAATTCAAAGAGAAAAATTAATTCCCCTTTAACAATTTTTTAATAAAACTGGGATTATTAATTTTTTAGTACACTTTGAAAAAAATCTTTTGTTTTCCTATATTAGCAGCAGCAAACATTTTACGTTCTGTTAGTCTTTTGTTTATTCCACACTTAAACATAATAAACAGCATGAACAATATTGATTTTCTTTTATGTTTCTCTGTTGGTACTTTTAATTAAACAAATAATATTCTCGGTAACATTCCAGAGGTATTTTTTCAATGTAAATTTGATCCAATGAATTTCCCTTAAAATAAAGTACAAAAAAAAAACACTTTTTGCTTTTATAACAAAAGTGCTCATTCAGAATTTAAAATAAAAGATAAATAATAATCAAAAAAACAAAAAAACAAAAAGAAGAAAAAACGAAGCAACAAAATGATATATTTTTAATGATGTGAATCTGCCACAAATGGGCAGAAAGCAGGCAGAAATGAGCACCGATTCTAATTGGCTTTGTTATATTGAAATGAGTTGGCGAAAAAGTAACGCCGGAGGCGGCAAAAGAAGCGCTCAGCTTATATCCAGCAGCAGCCGCAGCCGCAGCAGAGAGAGTAAGTGAGTGAGGTACGAGAAAATATTATTTGAATCGGGGGATGCATGGCATGTTTCCTTAGATGGGCATAACATTTGCGAATTAAAAAACAGTGCGATTAAAATTTACTGCTTGAGGGCCGTTTTAATTAAGTAAACTGTTTTAAATGCGCTCCGGGATATAAATAACATTTCCAATCCGTGTTTTCGGGATCGGAATTTTAATTCGAAATTCTTTATTTGCTAATTTCGCGGCGCGCCAACGCCGCTGCTGATTCTGCTGCTGCTGCTGCCGCCGACTCTTTCTCTCTGTATTGAGAGAAAGCTCGCGAGCTTTCGCCCACCCGCCTCCGCGCCAAAACAATGAAATTTATACGCTTTATGTAAAATGTGTAGTGTGTATTGCAAAATTAGCAAGAGCGACCGGTTTAATTAATTAGAATAAAGAGCGCGGCCGTCTTAAAGTAAAATGTATTAGGTAATTATAACTTTGATGGTTTTAATTAAAATAGAACTAGCTGCCGACGCGCGCGTTCTGCACACGGAAATCGATACGGCACTAACTTATTGGCACCGCATTTTAACAACTTTATTAATTTTCTATTTATTCAAGTATGGAGCTGTACAGGGGGTTCTATTTCTCCTGGTTCCCTAATTATCTCGAAAAAAAAACTGAAAATCCTTAATTTTTTTTTAGTAATTTATTCCAAAAAAACAAAACAGAACAATTTTACGTAGGGAAAACGTAATAATTGTTTCTGCTAGATAATTTTTTAAAAAAATCTAATGAATTTAATAAAATTTCCTTAGCTTATTTGAGTTTTGAGAAAAACTCTAAACTTTTATTTATTAAGACAAAAAAAAACGTTTGTTCGTTAATGTCAAATAAAATGCCTTTTTTTGAGTTTAACAAAATAACTTATTAAATGTTTATCATTGTAAATTACTGTGAAATAAAAAATAATAATTAATTGATGTAATCAGTCTGATTATGTCATTTATTATGAGACTTCTCCATTGAAAATGACGTCGAAAATGGCGTCCTTCGATAAAAATTGCTATGGATAAAGTGTTCTGCAAAGAATTTACATAGAAGAAACAAAACGTTTTTTTTTTATTTTAATTTAAGATTACCATATTTTTTATTGAGAATACATTTCATTAGTTATTATAATTACTTATAAGAAAACTTAGTGCTCACTATTTAAATACTTAAAATATAACAATTTTTTTAATGTTTTACCGCAATCGTTAAAGATAGAGATAAAAGAAAAATATCCTCTTAAAAAAAAACCAAAGGTTTATTTATTGTTTTCTCAAGAATCAAGTTTTTGCGTAAAAAATAATCATTTAATTTGATTAAAGTTTAAAATATCTATTGGTAACAATTATTACATTTTTTCCTAAGTAAAATGGTATTCATGAAATAAATTAAAAATTAAATCGAAAATAATCAGTTTGTCCTTTAACCAGCCCTGCAAAGCAACTTAAAATAAAACACCCTGTATAATCGCCACGGTGTTTTCGATTAATACTGTGAATGGCGTCGGATATAAGAAATTAACATTGGAGGTGAATTATATACGCTGTGAGCGTGCTCCGTTCACAAAGAACATTCATTTCCGCCGAATAGATTCTTATTGTGCGGTGCCTTTCGCGCTGATTTCTTACTGTATTGACATTAAAGTAATCTAATTTAATATTCACCCATTCCATTTATATATTGCGCTTATTGTTTTCGCGTTTTATTCGCAGTGTATAGCTATTAGCTATAGACTATTCATAGATACAACCAGAGAGCTTATTGTTTTCGATTGGCGCTTAATAATTGAAGAAGCGGCCCATTTCAAAGGGCCCGCTCGTTTGACGAATGCAAAACTCGCTGCCTGTGCAACATTTATATCGCTCTTGTTGGTTTATAATTTCCTGGCGGCCTTTAAAGTTTCGCATTTGCAACGAGTCTGTGTCTGTCTCTCTGTGCGTGCATCAGTGTGCACGTTCTTCTCAATTAGGGGACGCGCAAGGAAAAAAATATGAGAGAGCGATTAAAAAAATTACGTGTCCCCATTTCGTTTGCTTTGATCTTTGTAATTCCGATGGTTGTATGGCGACGCCAATGAATGCAAAATGTAGCTGAATCGCATACTAATTGCTAGTAAAGATTAAAGTGCAAAGTTGCCACATCTTTTTCCTTCAATCAATTTAACACAAAAAACCGATTTTGTTTTTCGTTTTGCAAGGGTTTTGGTTATTTTCAATTGTCAGTTGATTACTAAAATTGTTTTTCTTCTTATTTTTTTTTTTACTTTATTATAAAAAAGAAAAAAAAAGTATTAAAAAATTAATTAAATATTAATTGAAAATGAAAATAATAATTAATAAATTAAATTTAATTAGGAAACTTTGGTTGATTTAGTCAGCAGTAAATAATTTATAAGCTATGGCGACAACATCGCTTTGAATTTGCAGAATGGCATCGAAAAGTTGCGGATTGTCATCGTTGATCATCATCACTATCCGTTGGCAGAATTCGTCCAACGCTTTGTTTATGATCTTCCTCGTTTTCTTCCGGCACTTTTTCACCGTTTTTTTCGCCTGCTTCACCGCCGCTTTTAATTCTTTCGTTGCCACTTTCTTATCGGAAATTTCAGCAACGGCGTTCAGCGTCTTGAGAGCTTTTTTCAATTCACTTAGGCATAACAAATCGTTCATGTTCGTTGGGAAATTTTAAGCTAAGGCTACAGAACAGCAATGCATTAGAATTTTTTGACGTCTTCGAATAACACGTGTCATTAAATTTTCTTTCTTTTCATTTCTGTATTTAATGTTACATTTTTGCGATTTTTTGATATTTTTTACGCTGTCCAGTCGAAAAATTATATAAAAAAATTCTATTATATTTTTTAAATGTCAATCTTTTAGTGTTTTAATTTTTGGTTTTATTAAATTTTTTTTTATTTATTTTAAAGTGTTTCAATTGACAAGTAATATATTGACCGGCGCCTTCACATTTGCTCCTTTAGTTACTAAAAAAAAAAATAATTAAAAATCAATTCAATTTATCTTTGATACCTAATAAATAGTAATTAATAAATTTAAATAGAAAGAATTAGTGACCCGGCGCCTTCATATTTTATTTATTTGGTATTTTTAGGTTTTTCAGTTTGAATAATATCTTTTTTTTAAACATTTTTCGTAATATTTGTTTTAAATTGTCTTGAATTTGTGTACTATAAAGAAACCTTGTTTAAAAACTGTTATAACTGTTTTAAATAATAAGTTCTTTACTGAGTCCGGCGCCTTCACATTTGATCATATAGTAATTTTGACTTTACCTGAAAAAAATAATTTCATTTATAATTTAAGTGTATCAAATTTTCGTTAATAAGAAATGTTAAGCCAAAACAACAGATCAGCAGTGAATGAAAAATTTTGCCGTCTTCGAAATTTTATTTCTTTATTTTTTCTTTTCATTTGTATCGAAAGTAATAATTTAGAGGACTATTTATTCGTTTTATTTATTCTGATGGGAAATTTATAGTAGACTCGTAAGTGTTTTTGCACTGATGGGTCGAAATGACGAAACCGTTATAAATTATGTTAAAATCCGACATAATGGAGGCGGCAAACATGTTGAACACGCTCCTTGAACTGTAGTTTGTCGCAAAAGGACCGGCAGAAACTAAATTGTATTTACTATCGGAATGACACCTTACGTATATGTGTATGTACATATTTGGAACGTGCTCTTATTTGCTGACATGAAGTTTGTTAATTTGGTTCCATCAAATTATATGTACGTTGACATAAAACTAGATTTCAATTATATGCTCCGAGCATGTATCGATTTTCTCTTATGCTTTACAGAAGTTTTACATTTATTTATTTCATATATTTCTTATATAATCTTTACTATAATTTGCGTGTTTTTAAACTGTTTATTTAGTAAAAAAAAAAAATTCGAAATAATTTTTAATTGTATTTGTGCAGAAATTATTTTTAATTAATTTTTTACAATGAAAAAAAAAACTAATTTTTCCCTTTGCAAATCCGGTATACTTTTAATAATTAATTTAATCAGTATTAATAGGCTTTTAGCAACTCTTACCTTTTTTCAGATTAAAGTAACTAAAAAAGAAGTTTAGAAAGAAAAACTACTTAAAAAAGCGTAATCGGGAAAAAAATGTTGAAAGCCAAACTAATTCGTAATTTATATGCAAAAACTAGGCATTGTTGCTGGTCGATTGTAAAGCAAATGCTTCCAAAATTGTACCAGCATATTAATGTGTACTGTAGGCAGAAGAAAAAAACCATTGAAGTTTCGCTGATAATCTAAATTCACATTGTTCCATTTCCAGGACCTTTAAAGACCTCTCTTTGCATTTAACACTTTACTTTTTTAACTAAAAAAAAAAAAATAACAATAAAAAGACAAAGAAAAACTTTTTGGAAATGTTTCAAGAAAACACAAGAAATTCCATTTGCATAACATTTAAAACTGTTAATTACATTGTAAGATTCCTTTTGTGAATAGGCAAGTGGCGCGGGAAATAATTCGAAATTGCATTTGACTGCTGCTGCTGCCGCTCTAAGAAATAATATAAAATAATTGCTTCTTGCATCCGCACCAGATCTAATAAAACGTCGTGAATTTTTTACGCGACGCCGATTCGACTATATAATCATAGAGCGATAATAATTAGGGTCGGTAATGGTTCTGCCTTTGCTCTGCGTTTGAAAATTTTCAACCGTTTCGAGTATTTAATCTGCGCGCTTTAAAATCGCCGAGATCAAAGCGAAACAAGGGAACGTGTAATTTTTTTAATTACGCCATATACTTTTCCGCCGTCGCCGCCGCCGCTACCGCCGACTCTGCTGCTTTTTCCTGCGCTCCTAATTGAGAATCACGTTTCCATACAATATTACAGAGCAGTCGTTATAAATTACGCGATTGGCTCTATGGATGCATGTGCTTGCAACGATCATTAAAATTAACAATGCGATTGCAAATAAATACTGGGTGTCCCAGCGAAAAGTATCCACCCGGAATAACATGAAAACTATTCATTTTAAGAAAAATCCCTGAGACACGTCAATTTTTGTTGTTAGGGGGACATCTTTTGGAATATTTC
>JASKGO010005393.1:0-20428 GCA_030556065.1 Holobus sp. GC000080
TTAATTTAAGCAAATGCTTCATTCTTGGAAAATATTTTCCACTTTATGTTATTTCCGGTTATACCGGAAGTTGACACTTACTTCATTTTTTTAAATGGAACACCCCAGTTTTTAAGTCAACTTTTCTCAAAATTCACCTCATCGATCTTGTAATTTTTGCTCTTCTTTTACAGATTATATTGTTCTTTATCAAAATCAAATGCAAAATTTCATCTGTGGTTTTGTTTGTCGGAAATAATTTTAAGTGCGCGAAATCCATTTCTATGAAATTCGTACATGAAAATGTACTTGAAAAGCGAATGCATGCAACATATAAGTTAATTTTTATCAGACGTTCTCTTTTCTGATTTTATTAATTTTAACTCTCATTTTATAGAGCACATTATTCTTTATAAAAATCAAAAATAAAATTTCTCTTATATCATTTCTGTTTTCCGGAATCAATTTTTAAGTGCGCTATGTCCATTTATAAGCCGCGTGTAACAAAAATTAAATTTTCTCTATAGTCACAAATTTAATTTTTTAAATTTTATTGTTAATTTTTAGAGCATATTGTCCGCTATCAAAATCCTGAATAAAAATGTATCTATATATTTTCAGTTTTCCGGAAATAATTTTAAAGGGTAATGTGTTGTAATTGCTTAACAAGTAATATATTTATCGACGTAAAACATGCAAAAGCAAACTTTGAAAGCCAAAAATCCAGAAAAAAAATTGCAGTTTTGTTAAAAATAAACCGCTAGACACATAAATTTTAATAAAAAAATATTGTAAGTTAAGAAACTGCCAAACAAGAAAGCAGACTTTATTAATTCCCACTATAGCAAAACTTATGGTAAAACAATGGTTTAACAATTTCAGAGCATAATTTTTCAATATTAATAATTACCTGAGCTCGAGTCAAGTGTTAATTTTGCACTCTGGTAGTCGGTTTTAACCGTAGCTGTCTTGGGTTCGCAAGACCCTGCAAAATGAAATTAACTTTGCATGGACTATTATGTCACGTTTAATTAATTAAACGTACCTTGCTACATTTACCTATGCGTCTTTCATTCAAGCTCTCTTCTCTCTCTACATGATTAATGCGAAACACTGCAACATATTTAAAGTTTAGACTTTAACTAACGAGATTGCGTTTACTTAACTGGACTTTTGTTCCGATATTCATTTGATTCTGAAACTTTAATTTTATAATTGAAATTTTCTATGTCCATAAATGATGATGCTAATCTTTTTATCCCTTTTATTTGTTAATCCTACATAATACTTTTTTGATTTGGATTAGCAGATTTTCAGCTGTTGACAGAAGGAAAACCCTAAATTTTATTTTTTGTTTCAGGTGAGTGCTTCTTCTCTTCTGGTTGTTTTTATCCAAAAAATAAAATAAAAATCGGTAAATATTTTTACTCTTTATTGAAAATTCTTTTAAAAACATTTTAAGTTTACATGTAAGCCTTAGATAATTATAGTTGATGCGGTTAATTTAATATAAAACTATTCGTTAGTTATTTGAAACAATCAAAGAATTTAAGTTACTCTTAGCAGAACAAAAAAAAGCAGCAAATTAAGTAATCCGAAAACTACTTAATAAAGATTCCAAAACTAAGGAAACACAAAAAAACGCAAAACAATGAAGTTTTACAACTAAAAACCCCCAAGACCTCCAAAATCAGGGCAGCCATCGACAATGGGAACGTTGACGGCGGCATAACACTGCACCACTTCAGTTGCGTAAAATGGGGTCCATTGGGGCACTGTCCCGTAGTAAACAGGAGGATAAACGTGCGAATATGCTTGCGTATATCCAAAATTGTGATTAAAAGTCGGATAATACGCATTGAGAGGAGGTGGAACATAACTCGCGTTGGGTACCTCCTATAACCAAATGCAATCATTAAATAAACGAAAAAATTATCAAAAAAGAAAAAAACATACGCTGACAATAGGAGGTGCAGGAGCAGAAGCAGGATCAGAAATGAAAAGTGGAGGAGTAGGAGGTGAGCCCATTTCGTCACTCATGATAGGTACTTGCTGCTGCTGCGGCTCTTCAACAAAATGGCTAGTGCTTCCTTCTTCGGGATCCTCGGCCATCGTATCCGTCCTTCGAACCGGTCTTGCAGAAGAATTGAGTGGCTGTTTCAATTCCGTACGAATGCTTCTGCCTCTTACAACCAATCCTGAATTATTTCAAAAAAACATATTTTAATTTATTTAATTTTAAAGTTAATAGTTAAAAAAATAAAATAAATCGCGCAATAAAATTACCGTTCATCAAAGAGCAAGCCAATTTGGCATTAGCAGGTGAACTGAATTCCAACTTGGCAAATGTAGTGTTTTCTCTGTGATCAATGCCCATCAAAGAATTGTTCTTAATTTTTCCACGTGTCAACTCGTAGATTTCTTCGAGTCTCATTTGCCTGTCGATGTTGTACATCAGAACAGTGGACGCCTGTTGAATATATTCATATTTTAATTGAAAATTTAAAAAAATCTCGTATTTCATTTTTAAAACATCAATTTAATTTTTAAAAAATAGATCAAAGCACAGCAAATACGTTGTAAAATAAAAATAATCTATGATATCAAATAAAAATAAATACTTACCACTCTTAGCGCGGACATTCTCTTTGGCTTGGCCCAATCTACCTTGAGCATTTGCCCCCACATATGCAAATTGCGAGGCCATGCCATTTTGCGAGCATTACAGGCGCAAATATGATTATCGAATTCGATAAATGCCCATCCTCTATTGGGAAACCCATCTTGCGGAGTACAAAAAGCGTTAACAACTCCTTCGAACATCTTCTTAAATTCCTCAAGGATTTCGTTGCGCTCAACGGTTCTCGGTATGCCGCCAAAATACAAGCGGACATTGTCCCACGACTTGTAAACGCAAATAGAATTGCCATTCAGCATGTACATGTGAAACATACGGATGGCCTCTTGAGCCGCTTCCTCTTCGTAATAGGTGACGAAGCAAAAACCACGTGTAAATCCGGAAAATTCCATCATCAAACGCATCTCGAAAATGTCACCCGCCTGCGAAAACATCGGCACAAGGGTGTTCTCGTACACGTTATGCGGTATACGCCCCACGTAAATTTGCGTTCCTCGTGGCGGACGCGGTTCCTCCGGATTATGGAAAATGCGCTGGCCGTGGCAGCACTCGATGCGTTTATTATGCTTTCTTGCGTATTCCTCCAACAAGGGGTGCGAATGGTCTATTTCCGTTATCTTTACCATGATGAGTGGTGATTTCAATAAAAGATCACTGAGTATAGTGGTATAGTTGTGCGTTGTAATCGGATACTAACAGACAAGTTGCAGCATCAGCGTTGTGCATCTATACTTATAGTTGTTATATTCCCACCCCTAAGCCCACTGCGACGTGTCGGACCGTACCTGTACGAACCTAAGGTCAAACTAAACTGCTTTTATTTTGGGGATGCTATTTATTTACTATTGCTTTTGATTATTACAAAGTAGGCGTTTTATATGTATTAAAATGAGTTGAAAAAAGTAACTAATTTATTTTTTATTGCGAATGCCGAAGTCGTGAACCTGTATTGGAGGCCAGTCAAATCCTATTTTTCTTTTGTAATTTAATTAAAGTAGTAGAAGGCTTTTGTCTAATCGAGGCAACTAGAAGAAGCAAGATTAGTTTATTACTTAGAAAAATGAATTTTACCCACCAGAAAATTGTGTTGAAGTGGCAAACCACATTGTGCCGGGGTAGCATAATTTGGCAATGGGGTTGTTTGGGGAAACACAGCGGTGGGAAACATAAACATGTTTGGAGATATATTGGCTGGCTTCGGTGAATCCTTGCGCTTGTTTCTCATCAGTCTTCTAACTCTGGATGGCATTGATCTGCAAATTTATAAAAGTTGGTTTTAATTGCAAAAAGTTTAATTAAATAGAAAATAGCGAAATAATAAAGTACTTACAAACAAAAATGATTTGGTTCTGCATTCTTGAGATTGTTATTGCTATATATTTCCGGTCGGGCCCAAGCCACTTCCAAATTTCGCCCCTCGATTTCTAAATCTGATCACAAAAAATAAAAGTAAGTGAATTATTTTTTATGTTTTAAGAAATATTTATGTAGTTTTTGTTTTTTGAATTACTTAATAAAAACAAGTACTTACCTTGTAAGCAGCCCTTGGCAATTTCGGCACTTTCCCTGTTCACAAAATGGACAAATGCGTAATCATTAATTTTGTGGACGCGAATTACTGCAGTTGGATCCAAAATTTCGAATAATAAATCTCTAAATTGTACGCTGCTCAGCTTGATGTTAATGTTCCGAATATAAAGTTTGGTGACCTAAGGAGATACCAATTTTTTGTTAAAAAAACAACACATTTTTCAAATTAAACTTTAACAAATGAAATAAAAAATACCTTAGACATGATTAAAGGATCTGTATCAGGCAGAGGGTCAGCCCAATCAACGATAATTGTACTATTCCATAATATCAATGAACCCGGCTGCAAGCGTCTTCTGGCAATGGCAGCCATACGATGTTCGCCAAATTCAACGAAGACATAGCCCCTGTTATAATTTTGATTTTCCAAAGAGCTATACATTATGACATCCTTGATGCCTTCAATATATTGGCCCAAAACATTTTTGACTTCTTCGCGTGTTCGATCTACCGGTATGCCACTCACAAAGAGTCTAGTGTTATCCAACGATTTGAAGATGCCAATTTTACAACCCCTGCGAATCTCGTAACCGTTCAAAAGGATAACGGCCATGTTGGCCACTTCCTTTTTGAGAAACGTGACGAAACAGTAGCCTCTGTTTCGGCCATTAAAGTCCATCATTAATCGGAGTTGATAAATTGTGCCCAAATTTTCAAAAATCGGCACTAATTCGTCCTCCAGTAAATCTCTAGGCAATTTTCCCACGAAAATCTCGCATCCTTTCCCCGGAACTTCGCCGTCATAATTCGGATTGTAGTAGATCCGCTGCCCATTGCTTTGTACGATTGCATAACCGGTGCGAATCAGTAATTCTTCCAAACGCTTTCGATGAAATGCTACCATTTTTATGATCGTTAATCGCAAATCTTAAAAATTCTTTATTTCGTGCTTGTCTATGACTGCGAATCACTACTGGACTAGTAGACTGTGCGTCTGCAACGGTGTGGCACTCCTTATTCTTTGCTTTACCACCTCCAGTAAACGTCTAGACGTCTGCAAGCTTTTTTGTTGATCTCTTATCTTACCCCTAGTGGTCTACCTGAAATTTGGAGAGGGCTAAAAAAAGCTTTTGTTTAAATTTTTAACGTTACTAGGCTTCCAATCACATAAATTTTGAAGTAAGAATTAAAAATTCTAAATGAGAATATTATTCGAATTAATAGTTTTAAATTGCATATCTGAAAAAAGGCAAAAGAAAAGAACTAAATATATAATCAAATTTATTAAATTTTAAAGTGCAATACATATGTTAAGATTATAATAAAAAACTAGGTTCAATTCTTAATACAGTAAAACTTAGCAATTAAATCTACAAAAATGAGAATTGCATATTAGAGTATGTTATAATGAGTGTAGATAAAAAAACATAAGTAAATTATACATAAAAAATGAAATAGGTTGCAAATAGCGTTTGAACCTTCTTCTAACAGAAATAAATTACTTAATGGATGCATGCTAAATTAAATTAAAATATATAATCCAAAAATGATGCTTTAAATTCCCCAAAATGCATTGGTGCCCATATCAATGAAGTCCTGCAAAATTAGTAAATTAATGAATGCTCATTAATAGTGTTCGTTAAAAAAATAAAACGTACTTGATCACTATTATAATCAGAAATTGACCCCTCTCTTTCTGCGGAGGTACTGTTGGATAATACCGGACTATTATTCATCGAGTTCCCTTTCTTTTCGTCAAATTTGCGTCTCAGCACTTGACGTCTAAAATTAGCAGGCAAGGATCTGAAATTTTAAATTAATTTAAAAAATGTTTGCTAGTAATCTGTTGTTGGTTAAAAATTTTGAATTAATTGGAAATTAAAGCAACAAACAATTGCATAGCAACGGAACAAAATAACTTTACTTACAAGCAATAATGTTTTGGGGCAGATGTCCTGGTATTGTCCTTGCTGTAAATATCTGGACGAGCCCATTGCACATCTATTAGCTGTCCACCTACAATCAACCCATTTAGAAGTTTCAAATATTGCTCAGCTGAAGATCTCTTTGTAAAATGGAGAAAAGCGTAGTCGAGGGTTTTATGGACTTTGGTCAACAAAGACGGATTAACAATTTTATAAACGAAATTCTTGAACTCTTTAGCAGTCATATTCATGGGTAAATTACGCACATAAAGAGCGAGCACCTGTAAGAAATTTTGGAAATTATTTTAAAATTTAAATTTAAAAAAATTAATTTACCCTAGACATAATTTTTGGATCTGGATCAGGTAGTGGATCAGCCCAATCGACCTTAATGGGAACGTCCCATAAATAGAGGGATCCAGGGCGAAAGCGTCTTCTGGCAATGGCAGCGCTTCGATGATTGTCGAACTCGATGAAAGCAAAACCACGATTTCTGGCGGGATTTTCATAGGACGCGTACATAATGATGTCGTGGATGTTGTCCATCAGCCCTTCCAAGGCGTCCCACAAATCCTGTTGCGTCTTATCCGAAGGAATACCTCCGATGAATAAACGCGTATTATCAATCGACTTGTAAACGCCGATACGTTTGAAGCCTCTGATCGCGGAATTATTAAGGCGATGGACCGCCATGTCAGCATCGTTTCTAGATCTGTAGCGCACGAAACAATACCCGCGATTCTTTCCATTAAAATCCACCATCAAACGCAGATCGTAAATGGGGCCGACCCTTTCGAAAAACGGCACCAGCTCATCCTCGAACATATTTCGCGGTATTTTTCCCACGAAAATTTCGCTTCCCTTCAATGGCTCCTGCGTCTCATTCGGAAATGAATAAACTCGTTGGCCGTTGCTTTGAATTATTTGATATCCCGTTCGCTGCAGAAGCTTGCGGAGATTTTCGGATTGATATTCGTCAGACATTGATACTTTTTTGGCGATTGATCGATTACACTGAAACTGCTTATTCCACCGACTATTTCAGATGGAATGATCTTAAAATGCATCGCTGGTCAGCACGTAACCAAAAAAAAAACCGTTAAAATTTTCTTGGAGGCGGGTAGGTAGAGGGAAAAATCTAACGGGCGCTTGTGCATATGTGATACGTGCACTTCTCCCGGTTTTCGCGGCAAATTTCGTTAAATGGTGGGGTTCGGGGCTTTAACCCAATAGAAAAAATTCACTTGCTAGAAAATATTCCAGTTAAATGGAAAAAGCTGCTGTGATTTGTAGAAGTTAAAACCCCTTCCTTTTAAGTTTTTTCTTTTTTTGAAATTTTAAGTTCAACGGTTCTTTCATTGTCTTGTTGTGAAATTGATGTTCCAAGTCATTTAATTCAAAGTAGATTTCAATATTACAAAGCTTTATAGAATAATATGAAATATCGTTTAAGTTTTAAATGATTAAATGCATCATTTGATTCAATCAACAATAATTGAAAACCGATGAGCATAAAGGAGATAGCTCCATTTCAGGATTTTTTTCTGAAGCAAATACTGTTTTACTTCAGAAAAAAAAGTAAATAATTTAATTCTAATTAGTGTTCCCGCTACCCCTTATTATGGTAATTAATCTATTTATTTATTAATCCAAAATTGGTAAACCAATAGATATTCAAGAAATTTTATTGAAATTTAAATTTTAAAAATGTAAAATTTAATTCCCAATTCCTTCATATTTTTTAATAAGTTCTTAATTTTCATGAAGTACAAATTTTGTTGCATCCTCATTAATGACATCGCGGCTCAGTTTTTCCTTACTTTATGCGGAATGACAACTGTAAAACTTAATTGCGCTGATCACAAGTCAGTTTCTTGGGTTTCGGTATCTTCTTACCTATTCACCATTATTTTGATCAATTTCCCTATTTTGTTCTTAACGGGTGTGATTTTGATTTTTGTTTTTAGCTCTTTTTTAAGTAATTATGACTGCTAATTTGCTTTGATCACCAACTGCAACTTAAACATTAAAAATATCATTGTTTTTCAAGGTGGAAAGATTAAAACCCGTTAAGTTTATTTGTATTCTTCAAAATCAAGGATTTTTAAAGGAATGTACACCATAATTTGAGACAGAGGGAGTATTTTATAAAAATTACTATTTTAGAAATTTCTTAATGTTCAATGGAGCAGGCATTATTCAAAAAATAAGCAACTTATAAGTATCATTTTTTAGGCGAAAAATAGAAATGCTGTAAATATGTAATCAAATTGCAAGCGCATAGGTTGAAACATTGGTATATATTTAATAAATCTCTTGATACAGTAATTAATACATTACTTACAACGATATATAAAATGTCTGTAATACAAAGCGTATTATAGAAATAATAGTTTAAACTTATAAAATCAAGAATAAATGTTCACAATGCGTAAAAGCTACGTAATAAAAGTTGATATAAATGTAATGACATTAAAGGACATAACTTGATGAAACATCATAGGTAAATTGGTAAAAAAGTAATGGAATCAAAATTTAGATCTGTAGATTGCCCAAAACACTATTAATAAGTTCCATATGATCAAATTCGAAATCGAATAGACTGAATGGTCGCGGTTCAGGAAGCTCGTTCGTGTTCTGGTCATTAATAAATATATTATTATTATTGTTATTAATTTCGGTTGGCTCGAAGAAGTCTTCTCTAGCGGCGTCCAAAGAGAATGAGGTGATGGGAGGATACAAAGAAGTCGGCGAGTGAGCAGCCACGGCAGGGGAACCAGAACGTAATGGCGCCGAAGGGTTCTTCGGAGGCGAATAGCGTCCCTGGTTCTTTTGCTTTTGAATAGGCTTAGCCCAAGTTACCTCAACGTCGGTATTTTGGAAGTGGTTCTTTAGCAGACTCATGCCACGTTGAGCGTCGCGACGGGTACAGAAATGCAAAAACGCGTAATCTTTGCATTTGTACACTTTCTCCAATGGGATGCTCGAGCCAATTATTTCGATGACGTTTTCTGCGAAATCCGTGCGGCTTAGAGCCACGGGCAAATTGCGCAAAAACAATTTCTTCACCTAAAAAAAATTAAATAAGAAATTAATCAAAAATAATTAATAAAGTTAAAAATGAAGAAAAGATAATACTACTTACTCTTTGCATGGTAAATTCATCGACAGATGGTAAGGGTGCGGACCAATCCACCTGTACTCGATTGCCGAAGAGAATGGCATGCTTGTAATTCACACGAACGAGCGCAGCATCTTCGTGGGTGGAAAACTCGACGAAAACGAATCCCCGATTTTTGTTGCGGTCAATGTAAGACCTGTACATAATTACTTCAACAATTTGTTCCATTCCGACTCGAATCAACTCTTCCCAAACTTGCGTCTTCGTCTTATGCTCAGGTATGCCACCAATAAACAAGCGGCGGTTATCAACCGATTGTCTTACGGACAATTTACATCCGCGGACGATATCTTTGTCGTGGAAATTCATGATGGCCATTTTGGCCGCCGTGGAATTTTCATAAGTGATGTATGCGCAACCTCTATTGCTAATACCTGATGGACTCATCATTAAGCGGTGCTTGTAGATGCGGCCCACCGATGCGAAGTAAGGGAAGAGCTCATCTTCAAACATTTGTCGCGGAATTTTCGTGACGAAAATTTCCGTGCCATGTGGCGGTGCTTCCATTTGAATGCAAGTAAGCGTTCTTTGCGAAGTCGATACATCTAAAGAGTAACCATACTGTCGAGCAATCTCTTCAGCTTTGGTTTGGACTTCTTTGTTACGAATTTCAAATTCGTTGGGATCACTGGGTACAACAAACATTTTCACCGGTTGTGTTTACAAAAATTAACTGCTACGTCGACGAGCAAACTGAAATTAACGCGCAGGAAGTGCTTCTCGTTGTAGAAAATAAAAATCGGTGGTGAGATGGATCCTTGAAATTTTTTCATACGGGGTAACCTATCGCAAAGGGAATATCCCTTCCAGTAAGAGACTTCTTTTGAATCGCCCCAGCAGTTTCTTCTTCTTCAGGTACGACGACCAATGAAAGAACGGGTCTATCGGTCTAAAGTTCAGGTATACCATGCAAAGGAAGAAGGGACTAAGGAACGGTTTTGTAGAAACATCACGTGTTCCTTTGATGTCCGGTGAATGCCGCTCAAGGGCCTTTCTTTGTTCTTTTTTTCCTGGCTCGACCAGATATGCATTTTGCTGGAGTTTGCTAAAGTTTTTTCGGCCTGTTGTTGGTATATAAATAGAAGCGAGATATGATATGTTTTATTTTGGAATAATATTGCTTTTAGGCTCTTAATTAATAATAATCAGTGCGGAGCTTTGCGGCACACTTCTTTCTACAAACAAGCCGATTTCTGCTTAATTAGCAATTAGGAAGATAGTGGAAACCGTCTAAACCGAAAATGTTCTTTTCCATTCCTGTTAATAAGAAGGGTAATGGGATTATAGTAAGACGTCCGCTTTTAACGAATATCCCACGGTGTCATAATTGTAATCTTCTGCAAACTATTTTCTTAATCCTGTCATTAAACACTCGCACAGCAGGGGTGGTCATTTAATTGTTAATCATTTTTTGATTTTTATAATTTTTCCGATATTATCGGAATTTCGATTTTTTATTCCTTGTTGTCCCAAAATTTTCTATCTATATTCGTATTAATTAGTTATTGTAAAAAAATATATTAACAATTAAAAGAAACTCCGAGATTAAAGAACACCTACAGCGCCCTAATTATTATCCGTACCAGGGTCTTTCCTTAATCCCATCCGTTGTTAAACACTTTGCAAAGATGGGATGGTGGTTGTAAAACTTATTAATTTTCGGAATTCTTCTAAATTTACCGACATCCTATAGGGTTTTGCGATGCATTGCAAAAATGTACTAAACAAACAGACATTAATTATATAAAAAAATTGTTTGTTATATAATATACGTAGAAAAAGTTTTTCTTTTCTCTTATAAGAAAATATTGCGAATTGCGAGTAAAAACGTGTAAGAAGTGTTTTCTATTAATTTTGGTTTTACGTTTAAGAACAAATTGATTTCATTTTTGATTTCCATCATTGCCCTTTTTTGTATTTTTGTTCTTTCCGTGTTACAAAAATAAAATGTTCGACCTAATTTTTCAAAATAAGCTTGTTTGGAAATTATATATACATAAAAAAACATTTTTGTGCTTTTAATACTAATTATACCAAGTCAATTTGGCTAAGACAATTTTAGATTCACTTTAAGAATTTATTTTGAGAAAAGCTTTCTTTGAAGAACAAAAGAAAGTTTCCTTGAAACTTCAATGTTCTGCCATCTTCATTTCTGTTCGTTTATGTTTGGTGCGCGTCTGCAATAAATGGACGCTTTCCTTCCGTGACTTTTCCCCGGAAAACTCAAACGTGTATCGATCGATCTAAAGTCGGGAATCCCTGCCACAGATGTCGGGCTCAATGTTTTCCCCTTTATCCCTTACATCCTTTCCAACCCATTTAACGACATTTTTCCTCATTGAATAAATTACATCTGACCTTTTCGTTTATAAAAAATAAACCAAAACCCTTTTTTACTTTAAAACTTGCCCGAAATTAATTAATTTGATTAAAATGATGAAAAAAATCATTAAACAAAAACAATGCTGTTAGTGTTTATATTTAAAACCGACAAAAACTGCAAATATTTGTAATTTGTAACTGGCATTCTAAAATTACTTTTAGTATGTGTTTATTTATTTGCGGCAATTTGCTGCCAGTCAAAAATAAAACCGATTGAAACAATGGAAATAATCTATTTTAGTAGCCGCACCTATAAACATGTCCACATTGCCGAATGAATTGAATAATTTTAATAAAAAACAACAACATGGGAATATAAATTGCAACGATATTATGTGCTCTTTATTAAACATTTCATACAAATGAATTCATTTTGTATATCGCAAATTTGATTCAGCAGTGTGCTGTAGATATTTTAATCTTGCCAGGCGAGATGTGAAAGTGGGAAGATCCTTTTTAGCTGAAATTTTAGTCCTATTGCTATATTGCTGCGAGATGAGAGGACATACGCCGGATATAAAAGTTAATAGGGCGCAAAAATCGCCATATTGACGCAGGGGGGAAACTGTAGGCCATTGGACTTTGCATGTGATTTAATTCCACTATTTTTTTGCAAAATTATTCCGTCGGCCAAAAATAAATAACAAAAATATTGTTTCATTTATCAATTAAATAAAAATAAAAATTTACCTAGCATAGTTTTAATGGAATTTGCAATTCAAATTAAAATAACGAATTAATGAAATTAATCAACCTTAAAATTGTACACAAAATAATCAGTTTTGTCAATTAAAATTGTCAGTGACATACGAAGCGTTTATTTTTAGTCACTAAATTTTGTTTGGATCTCACTAAATTAAATTTTATATAAATTATATGAAGAAAACTAAAATATCAAGTTTATTAATATAAAAGTAGAAGCTGAAACTAAAAAAAAAACATTTTTCAAAACTTGTTTATGCAAAAATAATAATTTAACTTTTAATATTACAACAAGGAAAACACAATTCATCAACATTGTGTTGATTTTTACTTGATTTTTTTCCATTGGAGAAAAGCTCAACTTACAAAGCACAACCAGTCAACACTTATTTTTATTGTCTCGCCTTGTGTCTTGCTTCTTTATAGCTTTATCCCCAAAACGATTATTATCAGGAAAACGTTACATTGTAATTGTTTTTCACAACAATTTTCCTGTAACGAAGAGCATCTTGGCAGCTCGTTAAAAAACTCGCCCTGAAAATACTAGACATGAAAGAGCGAACGAAGTGTGTAAACTGTAAAAGCCGCAAGATGCGCATCTCTAGGTGGAAAAGCAGTAAAAATTTTAAGTACTCGCAGGTACACTTCATTATGGTTTTATTTATAAATTGCAGCTAAACGAGCTCCACGATAAGCATTCTCGAATTTCCAGCGAAGCAATCGAGGAAGGACGGATTTAGGTTATCATTAAGGGGTGGTTGGATCAGCAATAGATGTGTATTTTTAGCCTTGGGGTGTACTCAGTGAGCTGATAATGCGATCAAATATCTAGTGTAAGCCTTGTTTGTTGCTGATACGATGTTTACTTCGAATCAAAGAAGTGTGGAAATTCTTCTACGTTATCTCTTTCTTGTCACGCATGAAGGTGCGATGCGTTTTGCAGAAGTTACTTTTTAGTTTTTAACAAAGAAGAGCCAATAGCTTGTTTTTAACGTTTCGCTGCTTTCTGCGCTGCACAAATTCTCCTGCGTCTTCTTTCCAGGAAAAAAACGATACTGTCCGTTCGAATAAAGTGCGCTTTGAGGTTTTTACTTCCTTGCTGCTTGTCTGCTGCTTGCAGTGGATGAATGCCTACTCACAAAGCAGAGCTTAGCGATTCCACAGAATGAAATGTTTTTTAATTTAACGAAAAAATCCACTTGAAATTCGTCTGAGATTTGAATTCTAGAATATCTAGAATCTAGATAATGTAGTTGGCAAAACAAACTTGTTTCCAGAAGTTTTTCTACTTCCGAGATTTTGTGGTTTAAAATATTTCATATAAATATTTACCCTTTTTGAATTTTTGCTTCAATGATGTTTGATACAAAAAGTTACTAATATTGAAAATAAAATGGGTCGTTTATTGATTTATAGCAGCTTTGATTATTTAATTATGACTTTTTACCTTGATGTTTTCCATAAGTGCACGTAGAAGTTTCCCTCCATTTGTTTCGTTTCTCGAGTTGCTGTCGCTAGAAGTTAGAATAAACGGAATAACCCAAGGTCGAAAATATGGCCAAATTGAAAAGCTTTTCAAACGGAAAATTCATGCATCAGTTACATTATCTATTTATTTTAGCATAATATTCCGAAATTTTAACATTCATACGATGAATACATTTTTATCTTCGTTTCAATTAATTGGCAAACATCGACCATTGTCAAAAACGGCAGTTAATTGCTATTCAATATGAAATTGGTATTAATTAGCAATCAATATCTATTTTTGAATAAGAAAATGCTTACATTTATACATTATCAATAACGAACCTTTTTTATTTTATATATCTACATTTTCTTAAAGTAGTACATCGTATAAAAAGGGTACTTTAGTTAATCCTGTGTCTCTTTGAGTTATTTTTTCAACTCATGAAAGTATTTGAAATTTATCTTGGCTTGTTTGTTGAATGTTTCGTTTCGAGCATCGAGCAGTTGTTGGAATCAAGGTCGAGAATATTATGGCCAACCTGAAAAAGTCGCATTTTGCTTATGGATTTCCATGAGCTTTTTACATATTTAAGAGAAGAATTAACGTATAATTAGTACTAATTATTACATGGCCTTAATAATTTCATTATTAAAAACAATTTGAAACGTCTCATTATTATTAATTTGCATAAAGTGGTACTCAAAATTATCTTCCACTGTTACCTGGACCTGGAGGGTTCACATCAAGGCCAACTAGAAAATGTACGCAGAAAGAACATGGCAGGGTTGTAAAACGAATGCTACTTGAAAAGTGGCAATGCATGTTTATTTTAATAATTTTCAATTCCTCTTGCTTTTTGGGGTTGTAATATAAACTTATCTTTTTTAAAATGGAAACCAGAGTTGGCTATGGCCTTTTCAAATAGCTTATTTTTCTCTGATTCTAACGACAAAACTCTTTACATGTTTATGTTTGACGATTGTTGGTAAAATTAGAAGAATTAAATTTTTTAGGAAAAAATAAATAGTTTGCTTTGAATTTTCAAATTAATAATTATAAATGCAACAAATTAGAATAACTAATAACAATATTATTAAGTACAATATGGAAATTATAAAATTAATTAATTATAAAATATTTTCTAAAGTTTTTTGGAATATCTAAACGAAACACTGTTTTCATAAAAAAAAATATCGTAGAGTGCCATGTGTGTCGCCATTTTCAATGGAGAAGTCTCATTAGAAATATCACAGCCACCCTGATTACATAAATTAAATATGTTTTTTTAAAGTTTAACAATAATTTCCAAAGATAAACAAACAATGTGTTATATCGTTGAATTCAGAAAAAAATAAGCAATTTGATAAGCTCATAGCCAACTATGGTTTCTATTTAAGAAAACCTAAGTTTATTTTTTATCCCGAAAATCAAGAAGCTCATGAAAATTTTGAAAAATTATTTAGATTGTACATAAAAATATCTATTATGAACAATTATTAGTGCTTTGATTCTGTGTCAAATAGTTTCCTTGGAATAAATTATCAAAGAAATCGACGGTATTCAGTTTTTTCGGGATAATTCGGGAACCAGGAGACATATCTGATATTTGTAAACGGATATAAATTTGGAGCAAAATTCTGCCCATTTAACCGAATCTCTATCTTTAAAACTATAGAAGTTGTAGAAGAATGGCCACCCTGTAATTTCTTCTTTGGTATTGGACTTCTTTAGAATAATGTCGGCACGTGCAGACACAATTTTGCTTTGTGTGCAATCTAAGCATTTCTCTTTCTCAGTTATTCTTATGCTTATTGCTTATACAGTCTTCAGAATGAAAAAAAAAACAAATAAAAATTTGGAAGTTCTAATAGTTGTTATTTATTATTTTCTATTTTCGGCAAAAATAAAAAGAATAAAATGAATCAAAATAAGAACTTAAAACTAGACTTTGTTTTTGTGTTCTCTTGGAAACTTCATTACAAGGTAGTTTCCCAGAAATTGTTTATTTGAAGTTCACTGATTGCTGTTTGTACAACTTCATTAAACTACTATTGTTCAATATTCAAAGAATAATAATACTGGAAGAAACTTACATTTTATTTAGCAATTCCTTATTATACGTTTTATTTAGAGGTTTCCTCAATGAAAACAAAAAGTTCATTATAAATTACATAATTTAACTACCATTGATTTATTATTCGCTCAGAAAAAAATTGTCGATAACACGTTATTCCTGCCTAGCCACTGAATTTTTTAAAATTGCTAATTCGTCAATATTTGATAGCCACGTAGAAACGTATACGTGATATTCGCTCAAGCATAAAAAATGTTGCAGCAGTAAAATTGTGTTTCGAAACTTTGCAAGCCGCGAAATATAAAATCCCAACTTTGATTGAAAAAAAAAGAAAGAATTCTCCATGAAGCTTTTTAAAAAACAAATACGCCGCTAAACTAAAACTCATTTGAATATTCTAACTAAACAATACTAAATGGATTTTGCTTGTAAAAGCCATCAAAATGGTAAATTTCCTAAAATAATAATAATCCGCTGAAGTGCATTTGATTGTTTAATTGGCCAATCGTAAATATAAACTACAACAATTTTACGTGCACCTTCAATCTACATATCATAAGCGCACGAATAACCGTTGGTATGGAAATAGGGAAATAAGGAAATAAGGGTGTCTCGGGAAATTGTTGATGCGTAATGAAAGAGTGACCACGTGCGGAGAAATGGAGAAAGAGTGGAAAAGCAGGTGCAGCAAGCCGCGGTAGTGAAGCGGCGTCGCTACTTGCGGAGGAGTCGCGGAGAGTCGCTCTCCAGCCGGCATTCCGGACGCCAGTCGCGTCGTTGATGGTTCTGGCGCGCGTGTATTCCTCGAATCGCGTGCGAATTTCCCATATCATTCCGGCGGCTATACGGCGTCGGCACGCGAGGGGACCAACATTTGCAGTTCGTGCAATTCGGTAAAGAGTTCGCGAATTAGTCCATGACCATTGTGGATTATACAACCCATTCTAGTGTCTGCATTAGTAAGAGTCTGCAAACCTATACGCAAGGACCAATTTTTGACCCTTTACAAAAATACCTTTATTCTTATAGAATTTTTTACAAATCGGGTATTGTGACTGCGCGCAATACCCAGGTATGTCATACTCAATGTTTCATTTATGTTCTTTCCCATGCAAAACAAGTAAAAAAATAAATAAAAGATGAAAGAGTTGCGGACCGAAGTGCGATATATGTTATATCAGTGCATCAGTGCATTGACGAAATTGATCTCTGAATATTGAGAGCAATAAAGGGCTTGATTACTTTCTATAGATGTTATTTGAGGGAAACAAAGCGCTGTTATTGTTTTCATCCTCGCAACCCCATTGCACTCGCGTCATAAAAAACAGTACTAGAATGAATTAAATTGCTCGGGACTATTAATTTTCTCCCTTTTTTCATGTTTTACATTCGCATCGCACACTTTACTTATTTGTCGTTTTCTTTTTATCGCCCTACGCTTGCTTTACTTCAATCCTCGGTGTTTCCTTAAAGTTTCCTTAAAGGTAAGCTGAGCATAAAGCAACCTCCAACAAATAAGAGAAAAAAGGCATTAATGAATAAGGAAGCGCGTGTGTTAAATAAAAGATATTCGATTTCACGAACTTTTGGTGAAACTTTAATTTCTAAGCAGCCTAGAAGTTGCCAACAAGAGATTCTCACGCCAGGGCTTCGAGAAAACAAGCCTCTTAACTGTCAGCTTGTAAGCATCTCTTGTAAAATTAACAACGACTATCGATCCTGCGCTCCAGGGATTTCATCCACTGATGAGTTTATAAAGGCCGGCCCATATTACTGATATTATTCATAAATGTGGTTCGGTTTTTAATTTTTTGTTTGTTTCATTGTGAGCAGTGAACAAAAAAAAAATGGAAACCTAATGGTTCGTTTATAAGGACTACTTTACCACAATATGATATGTATTGTTAATTATATCGATATACAAACTAAATGAAGAACGCAGACGCGCATATAAAATGTCAATAATCTATCTTAGTCGATAAAGTATTGAACACTTTCGAATCGACAATGAAACTTTTTTTTTATGTCCGCTTGCATATTATTATTTCTTTATTGTCCATGAATAAATTACCTTCCGAAGTGAAAATTGCGAGTTGGCTCAAATGCACATAAAAACATAAATGTTATCGTAATATTGCCATTTATACGACCTGCCACGGTGATAAGTCAGACATATTTTTCTAAATTCATATTGTTGAATATTTTATGGTTCATCCAGTCGATGTATTATAAATTATGTAATTACGACCATTTCTAAATTATCGACCCGACTACGGGACTGCTTCATTTTTAATACATGAATTGGATTTCCTTGTGTTTTAATTATTTGGGTTGTTCGTTAGGGTTGTTTCGAGGGTATCGTTGATAATAGTACAGTTTTTCGTCTTTCCATTTTTGTCAAGCGTAATGGATGTTGTCTATAAGTTGTTTTTTTATAAAATAGAGCTTTCAAGCAATTACAGTTAAGAGCTAGGAAAAAACCCGTAATTACGAGATTTTTCGATTATAAAAATGATGGGATTTATTCTAAAAAAAAAAAAAACGGAAATGATTGATTATTTCGTAATCTAGAATACTTAGAGAAGGGCTATTTACATAAATAGTTTTATTTTTCATATACTTGTGTAGGCATTTGAAAAAAATATAAAGCAAAACTCTATAGCAAACTGCACTTATTATTTTTAATGGACCCTTGTATTTTATAACAAATATTAAGTTTTATTTTAACAAGTCAGTTAACAAAACCATCTCTATGTTTAGTAACTTGCTGAGTTTTTGAGATGGCTTTTCTTCGAGGAAATTGGTTTGAAACAGACAATTTTTGTAATAATAATTTTTTTAATTTACATTAGGATATTAGGATTAGACAATGAACTACCGTGTCTAAAAGGATAATGAGTTTAATATTAAACCGGTTTTAATACTCAAACTATATATTAATAAAGGTAGAAAATATAATTTAAGATTGGAAAAGTACAATTCATAAAGCGAGAAATATTTTTTGAAAATCTGAAATGAGTTTTTAAAATTAATTATAAAATTTCATTAAATAAATACTAAAATGGATGAATCTTTTGGAAAAATGCAAAATATAGTAGCATATAGTATAGACATCCATTCCATATCTCAATTGTGAATGCTGAAGACATTGAAGACCAAGGCGGATTACCCAAGCCCTATCACAAGTGCGTCCTATCCCGACAACTCCAGCATTCATTCTTAAGACATCGAATGCCCTGCTATGACCTAACAGTCATTCTGTAAATTTTTTCTCTTATCACATTTACAACCCTATTTTGATTTATTGTATCTCCCATATTTTTTCTTAACTGGTGTGATTTTGAATTTATAATCTTTACTCTTTTTTAATTATGACAAACTTTTAAAATGCGTTTTCTGCAAATACTACTACTTAAATATTAGATATAGCCTTGTTTTTCAAGATGGAATGATTAAAAACCGTTAAGTATTTATCTTGATTAATCAAAGATTTTTAAAGAAATGTAGTAAACCAAAATTTGGGACAGAGGGAGTAATGTTTTTTAAGCAGAAGTTTTTTGCCAAAGGAAAACTATACGAACATAAAATATTAATTGCACTTGATGAAATGTACATTATAAAATATAAATAATTAAAATCAAAAAGCTTCAGTTTGACTTTAATGACTGCATTTAACAACTCGATTAAATTTTAAAATTAAGTCAATTGCTTTTAAGTGCACTGCCAGTAAACCTTTAAATTGTTAAATTTAAATTACGTTTTTAAAAGGTTGAATTTTTATTATTTCATTGTTAATAATAACAGATAGACTTTAGATTAAATGGTCAAATTTTTGCTGGAATACCTGCTCAACATTCTTCCGTTTGCGAAAATAAAATATGAATCCTGGTTCCCGATTTGCACCGAAAAACTTCAATAAACATCGAAATGAAATTTTAGATGGGGCACCCTGTACATAATTATAATTTCAGCCATATAATACCTCTAATGTGAAGGCAAAATAATTAATTTGTGGTATTGATAGTAATAAATATGTTCCATAAATAAATGAAAACGTGAGCATTATTCGATTTCACCGCAGTAAATCCAGATTATAGACGGAATAAAAATAATGTGAATCTCAAAGGAACGTTTGCATTTTGCAAACACACTAAAAGCATATTTATAGGTACATTAAGTAAGTAGTATAAATGACGATTTATAAAATATCCGTGCTTGGAAAAATGGTAAATATTTTCTGTATTGGAGAAAACATTCTCAAATACAATGTTAAAGGGAAATGAAGATAAGTGAAATTGAATTTTTATTATTACAACTAAAAAGCCTTTCAGAGTACAGAGAGAATATGGAAATGCATTCGTATAAACAATCTGTTTCGACATAAGAATTTTTTTTCCTCATTTTATATTTAAAGTAAAATATAATTTAAGAGATCTCTTGAAAAACACTATTAAAAACTGCAATATTTTTCTTCTAATTTGTTTACCAGAACTTTGATGAAAAACAAATTTACAGGATAATTTAAAAATGAAAAATTCATAAAAAA
>JASKGO010005394.1:0-35772 GCA_030556065.1 Holobus sp. GC000080
ACACACACACACAAACACACACACGTAAACAAATAAACACAACACTCGCTTGCTTGCTTCTTCTTGTTCTTTATCTTATAGAGTACACTCTGCGTGTCCATTACCAGATTCATTAAGACGACCTAATATGACATGATTGTCTCCTTTCATACGGATAAATGTAATGCCCAATTACATATTCTCAGCCATTATTTCAATTTACCACTCGCACGCAACATTGAAAAATACTAATTATACATGCATGCACATTTATACGTTTCCAGTTCGACTCGCTCATTATACGAGACACTTTTTCTTTTTGGACGCTAGCCCCGCGGAGGGGGTGGTTCTAAATGGACAAGTTTGTTTCATGGGGAAATCCGTAATCCTATATTTCACCATCCAAACCCCTTCGTGCTCTGGCAAATTGGATTTTAATGTGTTTAATGCTACTGCTGTGCAGTGCTGCTGCATTGTGCTAACAGACCAGATAGCTTAATCAGCATATTATAATGACGCGCCGGACAAATCGCACGCAGAATGAGTGACGACGTCCGTTTTCTGCGAATTTTCGGTGTAAGACTCGGAATAGTAACGTGCGAGTGAAAGGACCTTTTACCGAGCGCGATCTACTTTCCGATGAGGTAATTTCCAAAATTAATCGTTTTCGATCGATTATCATTATCGGTAAAAAGGAAGCTCTCTTTTACCTGCCGCAAGGCAATCTAATCTGAGCGATGAAATCACCTCGTAAAATTTGGATCAATTAATTGCAAGTTGTTTCTTTTGAAAAACTCACATTTAATAGTGTATTAGTGATAATAATAATAATAATAATAAAGTGTTAATTATAATAGCAGTGGGAATAATGTAGTTAGTTAGTGTAAGAAGTAGATAATTACGGAATGCGCGCAAAAAGATTTGCGTAAACGGAACTAGTTTGAAATTTGTTTAAAATTCAGTGTACTTTTTTCTCTGCTTTTGCGAGCAAGGATCCGAAAGGATACAAATGAAAATCTTGTGTGTTCCCCGGGCTGAGTTACTCATGAATGAAGCTGCCGTTTAGGGAGGGGGGGCTAATTCATGCTCCTTTGCTCCTACTTATACTTGAGTTGTATTTGATTCGCCTCATAATTGCACTGGCTCTGTGATGAGTACCTACATAGATACATTCGGTAGTAGAACATCGCCACTAGAAATTATTTTACATAATTATTATTCACTTAACATAGTGGACAAAACGAAAAATATATTCGAGCATCGGTGTCCAGTGATTTATTATTGAGAAGGCGAATCAAATCATAACGATCATAGCCGAAAGATAAATACTCCGGAGGTAAATGTCGGGTTTGGAGAGCTCAATGCGGGTGCTGTAGCTGCAGTCTGTCTTTGGCCGCCTTACGTTCCGCGCCTCGCGAATTCGCCACCACCACCACCACCATCATCACCGTCGACGACACCGATAGCTTCGCCGTCGGCCCTTGAAGACACACATGTATATTTTCCGGAATCAGTGCTCCGACAGAAATGTTTCACAACTCAAGCACAAGTGACTCATCCGAAAAGTTGTCGTCAGAGCGCGGCGACGGTACCGCAACGCGATCGCCGTTACACCATCGACGTCGGACTGCCACCAGAAACTACCTGTTGCGCCGCGTTCCAGATATTCCGGCCGGGACTGTTACGTTCTTAGTTGCGGTACTGTTGGTGATCGGTGCGGTTCAATCGACGCCGCTGAGAACAGCGCCGGAATTCGATCTCACCTCTATTATAAACAACCCCTGTAGCAGGGAAACGAAAATCAGGCGCCACATAACACCGTCCAATGCGCTTCAGGATCAGCTGAACATTAACAAGAATCACCTGAAGAGCATCTTCGAGAAGATGGAACCGGTGAGCGGAACATTTAGCGGCTCATCGCTGAAGAGTAAATTCGCGGACATGGTGCAGCACAAAAATCGCAACGACACCTACATCGTTTACTATAAAAGTTTCGTGATTCACTACGTGCAATTAGAGTACTTAAGGAATATGACGGTGATTGAGAACGATCCTAGTTTTGACTACAAAGGCAGAAGAGCCAGTTTAGCGGAAGTGGCGGCTTTCGTGCGCCAAGCTTTGTGTTCGATATTTGCGGAGAAGGGCAGTGAATCCTTATTGACTACAAATGTATCCGAGACGCAAATCACGCGCTTCATACGCAAAAACATTGTTAAGTATTACAAGAAGAGCGATTTGACCGACATCAAGAAAAAGGACACGGAAGTTTTGGAGATCAGCATGTTCCTGCACGACTCGCTCATTACCGACTGCATCGAGATGAAGTTCTTCTATTTGTTGGCTAAGGACAACTTTAAAATCTATAATAGACTCAATCGGTTGTCGTTAGAAGCACCGCAGCGACGAATAAACCCCCGAAGGATCGCCAGGAAGTTGAGAAGCTTCCAAAGAGAACTGAAATGCATCAGCCATACAATCGATAATAATATAATGGTGGGACCGCGCTCAAAACAACCGAAAAAGTACATGGCAATGATGCAAAAGTGGACTGATTCTTTACTGTCTAAAGTAGCTCCTAAGAAAGCCTTCAATTTTGCCAGATTTAACGAGAGACAATGTCGAAGATTGATTGCCAAAAGTAGGGAGAACAAAATTATCATCAGTACCTTATTGCGGCGGTTCTACAAGTTGCTAAAGTTGTCCCAACAAAATCTCAATAGAAGATTTCATCACCTGTGATATTCGCCTAGTATGCCTCTAGTTTTATTGTTTAATCCAATCACTTGTACATATAGTTTACATGTTTTGTTCCTTATGTTTGTTATTGTTGCTGTTGCCGTCGATTGACACAAGCAAATTGACAAAAGTTGTACATTTTCGTAGGACTTCATTAGGGCCCTTAATTTATACATTTTAATTGTTAGGTAATTTATTCCACATGACTATTGCATCAGTATTTATTGTCCATTCCCTTTAATTGTCATTATTTATTTTTAAAGATCATCATCTATCGACTTAGTACAATTATTTATATTCAAGATCCAAAAATAAATTATTGTGATGTACTTATAGTATATTTTGCTGTATATTTATATTTCAATTAAAAAATGATAATTAAACAGTAAAATGAAAACTTGTTTATTTTCATTTTTCTGCTAATATTGAACAACGGGTAATTCCTCTGACATTTATTTCAGGTGCGCATTCTACAAAAGTTATTCCCCGCTTTATTAATTGCTACTCGTAATTGTTGTGAATAAACTACAAACGGTTATTTATGCGCAAAGTCCAATTACTACAATTATAATTAAAATCATTGTTTGTTGAAATCTGCTACTACCGGTAAAGTGCAATAATCATCGCTGTAGCAACGGAATAATTAACTTTGAAAAATGTAACAACGTTTTCCGACATCTGCTAACCAGAGGTAAAAGCTGTGGTTGGACTAGATTGTAGCGTAATCTATCAAATTTATTTCAGCTTCTGTAATGCAGAGACCTTTAGAAGAATTTTCTGTAGCTTCTATCGGAAATTAGTTTCTTCATCCAACAAAAGAGAGCGAGACTGACTTAGTAAGCGCGAAATTATGAAACTTTCAAACTCTGAACATAATTCACTGCGAAACTATAGAAGTGAATAATCAAACAAAACTTTTAAATGCTATACTTTGGCTTTTACTTCTATAAATAAGTAAAATAATAACTAAGGTGTAAATTTCATTACGGCGATAATTGTTACTTAACTTTTAAGTCTCACGGAAGAAATTACGCGATTTGATTGTAACCTACGACCGGGTCACAGTTTATTCGCGACGACTTTCTCCTGCCGGAAATTTTCTTCTCGCTCAAACGATGCGCTCTCCGTGAATTTATTAGACGCGTAAACGCAATTATCCTCGCACAAATTCCATATTGTATAACGAATCTGTTTAAATTTATTGCTGTGTTTATAAGTGTCGCGAAATTATTGCAATTTATTTAATTTCTTCGGCGTTACATGATACACAGGACTTTTAATTTTAACGCATTAGCCAGTTAGATAGCAATTACTTCTAATTGGAAAATCCTCTAATTGCACAAGTACCAATTCACAAACATTTAATATCTGATAAAAATCTTTTCTTTTATTAATTACTTTGTCTTCTAGAAGCAAACAGTTCTATTAGCTATCTCAATGTCAAATTGCAACACGCTAAAAAAACTACAAGAAAATTGTTGAACAAAGCTCTTTTTGTTAAAAAGTCACTTATTTTGTAGCCTTCTTACAATAGCGACGATGCAGCATTGTCAAGTTCTAATTTGGCGTCCAATTTAACGGCTTTTGATGTTACATTTTATTGTTTTCGTTTTTATGCCAGTGACCTTTAGAGAACAAAAAAATTGTTAAAGACACGTTTGCTGAAGTAATATCCGCTATTGTTTGGCAAAATGTCGCTAAAAGTGTCGCTTATTTATTTGTATTATAAACAAAATCGGCAGCAGTGAAGAGAAGAAAAATTTAGTGGGGAAGAGTTGAACTTACCCGCGTCGTACTATAAAACAGATAGAAAGTTCTCGGCGACTGTTTAGATTAAACGAAGAAGTTGTCAGTGTTGGTGTCCGGTGAAGGTATTTTAATAATGAGCGTAATTTTGGCCTTTTATTAAACTTTTTATCGCATTCATTGCATGCAGGAAGTGAAGCTTCATCATGAGGTGTCGAAATACAATAAGCGTGATGGTCATTTTTGTCACACTTTGCTCTGGATATCCTCAATATAAATATTGTAAGTTGTTTTTTTTCTAATTTTTAAGTTTACTAATTGCTTTTTGAAAATTGCCAGTTATAAACTGAAGAAATGAAATGACTTTCTATTTACTATCCAATAATATTATAAATAAATTTTGAAGCGGTCGTAAACTATTCGAAATTCGAAAAAACATGCGAAATTCACTAGGTGTACTTTCCAAATGTACAGACTAATTAATTACAAGTCCATTAGGTAATTAATAAGTGCGTTATTAACACTTGAATAAATTAAAAGTACAACAGCAATTAATTAGTTAATTATTTCACTGAAAAGTGTAACGTTAAGCTCATTAATTAAAACGATGCGCCGACAAATAATAAACCGATAAATTTATTAACCTAATTTCCACAACCCTCCTTTTTTATTTTCGGGCGCTAAAATTACATTACAACTTTGGAGCTCAAAATAATGAAATCATTCTGTGAATGTAGATAAACTGCTGATCGAGTAGGTTAAAAGTTGCATTTGATTCGATAATAAGTTTAGCACCTACTCATTTTAGTTTGTAATTAATTGATATTATGCGCGAGTGTAACAGACTTTAATTTCCTTGTGCATATCTCTTAATGCATAAACTGTTAAGTATAGAATATAGAGAGACTAATAGAAATGCACTCTCTTTTTATGCGCACCAAGGACGCTCAAGCGAAAATTATTTACGGGCGAATAGGTGACAGATCGTTGAAACGCCCACGCAATGCGGAATAGATTAAACAAATTCGTAAATTATGCGCCGCTCTTGATGTGTTTACATAAAGACACCAGGAAATGGAGAATTTGTAAAAATCCGAAGCGGCATTACAAAATTTCTAATTTGCATTGACGGCCAATTAATAACTATAAATTAAAATTTACGATGCAAGTCGTTGTTTTCACTTTCTGCGAAAAAATAGCAATAATTACGCAAGTGGAAGCGCCTAAAGTGGTGATGATCGGGAAATCGATTCGAGAACATTGTCATTGACCTTTTTTGATTTTTTTTTTTACAAAAACAAAATGTAGTGCTGTTCATTTATAATTATTCGTAGCTTCTTTAGAACACGCGGAAGAATTACGTAATTGTTATGCTGATGGAAATTATATCCGCATTAGCATCCTTACTAAATAGAGCTTGACTTCTGTGTAACTGAATGCAAAAATATAAAGTCTCAATAAGTTTTTTACTTCTTGTTTTTTTTTACTTGTATTTCAGTTTATTTATTCTTATAATTTCATGGTTTAGTGTTTTTTATTTCTTTGTTTATTAAAAAGTAAGAAATTTGAATTAAATTTTGTTTTGATAAATTGCAAATGTGGTTTACAAAGTGTAAAGCGTAATAAATTCAAATTTTATTAAAAAATAATATTTATATTAAAAAACAAGAATAATCAATGATTTTAAACTTTTATTTAAAACCCAATCCTTTATTACGATTTATGAAAAGAAAATGTTTTTTTATTTATTTCTTAAAAAAAAAGTTCGCACATATACAAATAATTTATAAATAATTTTGTTTTTTATTTAGATAAAGCGTATTTAATTTAAAATAAAACGTATTAAAAAAGTATTATTGATAATAAAAAATATTAATAAATAATTATTTTAAACTTTTAATTAAAACCAAATCTTTAATTTTACCTTTTTGATTGTAAAAAAACTCTAAAAATATAGAATATATCGTAAAAATGTCATTTGAACTGTAATTAATGACCATGTCCCTGAATAATTATTAATTTACAAAAATTTACAAAAAAATTATTAAAATAGCCAAATAATTCAATCATCTTTACTTTCAATCTAATAAAAATTGTTTAAAAACTTTGCAAATTTCAAAATTCAGTTTTTTATAACTATAATTAATTCCTAGTTATAAAATACAGTATCCGATTGATAGAAAATAATTGTTATTTTCATTGATATTTAAATGAATATTTAAATTATTTCCTGCATACATTTTTTCTCCAAAAATCATTGCTGTTTGCAAACGAAACGAAAAAAAAGCTGCCTTCAAATGACAGAGATTATAGTCGAAGGAATAAGGAAACGAAAACCATCCGAGCGCTTCCTCTATTTATTTTAATTAGTAATTTTGCAACTCTGCTAATAAAAAGTATCCACCAATCCATAAATTTATGCAACTTTGTGTGGATAAGCGATGAATATTTATTGCAAGATGCGCTTGCAACGCTTGTGCAACAATTGCAACTACTATACTATAGTATTTACAACTGCTATAGCTATTTCCTAATTGTAAAATTATTACTCTTATTATATCGAGCGGCCAGTGAAATGGACACGCAGAGGATGCAGCAACTGCATCGCAGAGGATGAAACTGGAACAGGCCGAGAGCGCAGTTAGCGCGCGCGGACCATTTTAAATTATAATTAATTAACGAATTTCGATGCGTCGTTGCGTAACCCGCGTCGTGCGCTCGGAATGACTAACTATTGGTAATTCGGTGGTTTAATTTGTTAACAATAACTATCAGAGCAGAATGGCAAATTGGAGTGAAAAGTCGATCCCTTTTAAATTCGCTCCGTGCCGTTATTATTATTGCATTACATAACGAACAGTGTTCGTTTCAAACCACAAAACCAATACAATTTGCGCGCACAGAAATTAAACGAAATTGTTTTAGATTCGCTAACTGTATGTTTTATATCATTGTAATTGCGAATCGTTTATTACTTTTTTATTTGCAATTTTAAATTTACTGTTTCTGATAAGATTTCATAATACTTTTCTGCACGAAAAGCCGTATTGTGCGGTTGTAATAAATTTATTATAAAACCGCACTTCCTGCGTGTCTCCAAACTGTAAAAATGTTTTGAATGTTATTTAACTCCTACACTCGCTTGCCCAGGTAAATACAGGAATTAAATGTTTGTGAATTCCAGTCGAGAGAAAAAAAAAAGTACGCATTTGTGAGAAGAGAGAAAACTTTCTCTCATCTCTCACCAATTTCATTATGTATTTGTGAATATGACAATATAGTTTTTTTTTAACATAAAATTTATGTAATTGGCGATAACATGCGTTAATTAAGATGAACAGTGATGGAATAGGCTTTTGGCGTCGAAAATTGTCCGCTCGTTTTGTTTGTCCATTAAAATTTGCGAAATGTGGTTTTTGAAACGCGATGCGTCGGTGCTTTATTGCAATTATTTCCAATTTACCTCTTGGCCAAAGAGCGGCTCCAACTGCCTAAGTGAAAGTAAAAAAGTTTGTGCGTACGATTGATATAATTATTATTGCAACATACAAGTACTATGTATTTTCTTTTATTGGATTATTTATGAATCTAAACAATAGTTTCAGGTGATAGTTATATTAAATTATAGTTGAAGGCGATAATTATTTTTTCTTTTGTGTGAGTTGTTTTATTCTTTGTTAATTATCAAAGTAATTATTTTTTTTTTGAAAAAAATTTAATTAGAAATAAATTATAAGAAAAATCTAAAGAAGATTTTAATTTATAAGAATAAATTAAAATTAATTGGTAAATTTGTTCCGTTCTTTTCAAAAATTTTAATATTCTTTTGAAATGTTAATTCGGTAAAAGTAATAATTTGAAAGTTATTGGTTTATACAATTACTTTACAGAATATTTAATTATTTAATTAAAATCGCCTTTTTCCATTCTAAAATTGAAAATTGCTAAATTCATGATTCAAAATCAATTTTATTTTAATTAATAGAAAACTACATAAGCAAATTATTGTCAAATATACATTTTTTTTAGAAATATATTCAACTTTTTATATTTTATTAATCGGCACTGATTTTTGTAACAATTTAAATAAAAAAGTTTTTAACATGCGAACAAAAAGGGATAATTTTTTTTTTATTAAAAATTCAATGCTAAAAATATTCTGCTGGAAATGACCAACATTTAATGGCATTGGAAGAAAAATTTTGGATTAAATTAATTAAATTCAATGCAAATTTGGATTATGGATTTTCAACATCAATGAGGAACTCTGAATATACTAAGAAAACAAAAGAATTCCATCACAAAATTTATTAATTTAAAGGGCCGTAACTCCTTTTTTTTTTCTTTTTCAACATCTTATTAATATTATCAGGAGATAAATTGAAAGGGATTTCGTTTCATATTTTTCATTATTTTCTTCAAATTCTTCATCCCTTGTCCAATTTCAAGCATTTTAAACTATGAATTACATTTGAAATTATGTAAATGTCTTGAGAAACTATTATTAGTTGACAAGTTGATTAGAAAAGTTTATTTTATCAATTTTTCTGTTAATAGTGTTAATATTATGGAATATTATTATTTTCCAACTATATCTAAAAAATATCGGCAAACAAGAACTAATTTTCATGAAATCTATTAAAATTTAATTAGGAAATAGTAAAATTAAATAAAAAGGTACGAAATTTTTCGATTTATTAAGTAATAATTGTTTGAAAAATGTTTTTGATTCACAAAGTAAGACCCGAAATATTTTAATTTTAAATTGCAATCATACCCAGCTACAAACTTTATAAATAAAGACAATAGAGGCCACCCTGTATCAAGCAACAAAGCCTAAAGAATTAAAATAACTAAATTACTCTAAATTACTGTAAATTATAATGTCAAAACAAAGCTCTTTATAAAAACGCAAACCTACTAAAACATTTTAGAACGTCGACACTTAAAATAATAATAGATTTAGTAATAATTTAACGAACAGCTTCTTGTTTTCGCAACGACAGCAATAATTTACTCATTTTTGTACATACAATACTTTACTACATATGTAAATTGTATAACACCTTTTGTACACAAAACAGAAAAAGAAGAGAGTTAAGTTTCATTACAAAATAATCCCTATATATATATATATAGTTTATGCGACGACGAACGAAATAATTTATTCGCAGCAGACGGATGCTCATATAATTTATTAGGTGAAATTTTTTTTTTTGGGAATCTTATATAACGGTCCACGAAACAATGAAGCGCGAATTTATGAAAAACAATATGATGTTTGAAAACAAAAATATTAAACGTTATATCACGTCGCTTATTGTATGTTAATATTGGCAATAAAAGCAAATCGATTTTGACAGTGGTAGAGAAAGTAATTAGCATAGAGTGTAGGATCGAATCTCGCTCGGAGAAGTTGATTGAGTCTCGCGAAGTGAAGAGAAGAACAAAAAGAAAGTTAAACAGCCGTGAAACTGCTTTAACATGTTGTTTTGCTGCGTGCAGTGTAAGGCAAGTTAAGATAATAAAAGTAAATAATTAAACGGTAGTTTTTAAACTCTTAATTGTATTTGAAACGTCGATCATTAATTTTACTAAATCATTGGCATTTTAATGGAAAATTATTATAGATAGATTGATTGAGGTTTTCCGGTTCACTATTTGAAATTTTTGGACCTTTCACTCACTTCATTTTTTAATTAATGATAAAATCTGAGATATAATTTAGAAAATATTAAAAGTTTAATGTATACGTCAGAAACATGTTTTTTTTATATATATATTTAATAAATATATAGAGAATGCAGCAGGATAATGACCTATGATTAATATATACAAGGCTTGCTGCAGCATCTTCAATGGATATTTTTCTCTCACCTCACCTTAAGAAGCGAGCAGTAAATTTATAGAAACTAAAAGGCTGTAGTTGTTTCTAATTTAAGGCTATTAGAATTTCTTTCCCAGTGGTAATAGAAAATAGGAAATTCGAATAATAAGTATACTGCGTCCATTAAAAGAGCATAAAATGCATTGGAATATGATTGGCAATTTAGCGATTTCGTATCGATCGATTTAGTAATGGAATAATTGCAATAATAACGTAACAAACAATAAAACGGTTTTTGTGGTGTTCTGTAAGATAGATAATTTAGGCAATCCGATTTTCGTAAGTTCTTTCACAATTATATTTTAATTCAAATGCTATTTGTACGCCGAAATGTTTTCTCGAAAATTATTTACGGCTTAGGAAGCCAAAAATTATGTAAACAATTTATCGGTTTATTTGGCCCACAAAGAAACAATGCGGTTTATGGTGCGTGACAATTAACCAATTGGTTTTATGATATAAAAAAAAGTAGTCGTTAGGTAATTAAAGGTTTTCTTTCTAATTTGTAAGAAGATAAGGAAATTACATCTATTAAATGTAATTATGGATTGTTCAAATGAAAGTAAGAGTACATTGTAAAATATATTTCCCAGCATCTTTTTTCTTTTCGTGTTACTGGTTTGTATTGTTAATGGTAATAAATTAATTAAAGTCGCTTTCTAGTAAGTAAAAAGAGTATAACAAGTATAAAGTAAATAATGGGTTTTCAACAAAAGTTAATGCGACAATCTTAAAGTGAAAATTTATTTAAAATCATTTGGAATGGGACGTTACCACTTATTAATTACGGTTTAAAATAATTGATTATGTATAAATTTTAATATTTTTGGGAGAATTTATGTAAGTTAAATAGTCTTTAGCTGATATAAGCTGATGTTTAATTAAATTGATTGTTTTTTTTTTTTCAAATTATTTTATTTTTAAATATATTTTACTTATTAAAATTAAACATGTAAATTAAATAAACGTTGACAATATTAATAGAAAATTAAATTATCTTTAAAATAACAATAAAATTGTTTCGATTCTTCGTTTAACCATCGTTTTCTAATCAAATTTATGCAGTCGCTATGTATTTTAAATGGGACGCTCAAATTCGAAATGTTCATTTGCAAATTTACTCATAATGATTAAAGTGATGAACAGATTTTAATGATTTTTTCTATAAATTAATTAAATAGAAATTCTTTTCGATTATATTTGACGATTCATTAATTTTGTAACATTTCTGATTTTAAACAGGATGTTTTTTATTTCAATTTTTATTATTTATGAAAAGTTTAAATTTAAATCTAATTTTTTGTTTTGATAAATATTAAAAATTAAGTTATATAATAAAATATAAATGTAGAGCTAAATTATCTATAATGAGGTGAAAACCATTTTAAAATATCTTAAATAGGTCAAAAGTTATTAAACTTTTATTAAATTACCATGCATTTTAAATGAGACTATCTGAAAGAAAATTAATTTTTACAATTATTATCATAAAAATTAGAAATAACGTTTCGATTTTAATAATTTTTGAGTAAACTATATAAAACTAATCTCTCATTAATTATTTCTAGCGGTTGACAATTTTAAGTTATTATCTGATTTTTATATGGCAATAATTATTTTTAGTTTATTGATTTATAATTAAAATATTATTATATTATAAAATATAATTAGTAGATTAAATTTCCCTTAAAATGACACCAAAATTATAGCGATACGTTAATTAGTTCAAAAGTTATTAAAGTTTTTCTTAATTTTGGGTTCGTCGCTGAACCATCTTTTTGATTTCAAATTGATGCTGTCTCCATGTATTTTAAATGGGACCCGCAAATTCGAAAAGCTGTTTTACAAATTTGCTTATAGAAACTAAAGTAATTAACCAATAAATAATTTTTTTTTCTATAAATTAATTAAAATTAAATTGTCTTTGATTGCCTTTTACGATTCAATAATTTAGATGCATTTATGATTATATACTGGATGTTTTATTTTTCAATTTTAATTATTTCTGAAATAAAAATTAAAAATAAAATTATTATATAAAATTAAATTACAGAGCTAAATTATCAATAAGGAAATGAAAACCATTTTAAAGTATCTTAAATAGTTCAAAAGTTATTAATGTTTTTTTTAAATTCCCATGCGCTTTAAATGGGACGCTCTGAGAGGAAATTAATAATTACATTTATTGTCATTAAAAATAGAAATAAAGCTTGGATCTTAATAATTCTTCAACAGAATATTAAAAACTAATCTCTCTTTAATTATTTCAGATTGTTAATTATTTAAAGTAATTATCACACTTTATACAGGGTATTTAATATTTTACTTTTATTTATTTACTGTAAAAAATACTAAAAACAATATAATCATATAATTTAAAAACCGTAGATTAAATTACCTTTAAAATGATACTAAAGTTGTTGTGATATGTCAATTAGTTCAAAAGTTATTAAAGTTTTTGTGTTTTGCGGGTGCGCCGCTTGATTAGTTTTCTCGTTTGACTAACGCAGTACTCTATATTTTAAATGGAGCGCTCAAAATCAAAAAGTACCTTTACAAATTTGCTTATAGAAACTAAAGTAATGAACCGATTTTAATGATTTTTAATATAAATTAATTAAATATAAATTGCCTTTGATTTTATTTGATAATTCTTTAATTTCGATGCTTTTTTGATTTTATACTGGGTCTTTTATTTTTCAATTAAAAGTATATTTATTAAAATAAAAAATAAAAATAGATTTTTAATATATAATATAAATATAGAGCTAAATTATTTACAAAGAAATAAAAACTATTATAAAATATCTTAAATAGTTTTAAAGTTATTAATGTTTTTAAAAATTACCATGCATTTTAAATGGGAGTCTCAGAATCTCTTAATTTTTTGAAAATTAATCTCCCTTAGATAATTTCAAGCCGTTAATTGTTATGAATTATCTGATTATTTACAGAGTATTCAATATTTAACCTTGTTTATTATAATAACTATTATATATTTATTATAATTATAATTATATAATATTAATAAATTCTAAAATTAATCTGATAAAAAATATTAAGTACATTAAATTTCCTTTAATTCTTGTAATACAAATAATTACGTATATTTAATAAGCAAATACCTTAAGAAATTATATAAAAAATATCAATTCAGTCTTCAAATTCACTATAAAACAAGATATTACATAAAAGTGTAATTTCGTCCTTGCGTCTTAAAGGTTTTTCTAATTAAATTAACGTAATTAATTACCAGAAACAGCTACAAACTAAATTAATATATTTGTTACATCTAGCGGAAACTAGTAGAAATCCTGTAAAGCGAACCACGTACGACGTCGCTAATCAAGATCGACATTTTTGTTTATCATCAGTAAAGATCTTAAGAGCTACATAACTTGTGTGCCCAAGTGTACGCCAATCCATATAAAGAATCGGTCGTCGAGAAGAAAGAAGAAAGTAAAAGTTTCTTAATATACATATTTTACATACGGTGATCTTTTAATAATAATTGTAATGGGTTCACTTTTGTCGCAATGCAAAAGGTCAATAATTATATTGCGGCGAGGTCCGTGAGGTCGCGCAGAAATTCGATTCGTGAGGAAATTGCAAAATTCTTGCTAAAAGTGCCAAAGAGCCTTCGAAGAGATGTAAATTATGATTACCTTCTTGCTGCGAGGTCGACCATTAACAGAGGAAATTTTTTGTCCCCATTGTTTCAAAATTCCTGTAATTATTCTTCGCTGGGCTACTATTCAATTTGTTTATGCACTGCGCATTTTATACCAAAATTTAATAAAATGTTTCGCAATTGTTAAAAACAAAAATTTCCACTATATCATAAGAAGTTTATTATTTTTTTCTTTGTTAATAGTTTTTGTAGTTCTGTTGGGAATTTCAATTTAAAGAATTAAACTCATTGGAAAATCAAAGAGCAAATAATAATTATCATGACACACTCTATACGGCAATGAACCGTTGTTAATTACCCATTGGGTTTTTGTCCTATAGCAATACAATAACAGCAATAATTGCAGAACGCATTTGTAAAAAGTAAAACCAATAAACGATTTGTTTTATTGCGTCGATTTTATTACAATGAGACTCAGCAGTGCGAGAATAAATAGAGCAAGAACATCCTACATAAATAATAAATAAGTAGCCTAAGAGTGGTAGTAAATTTTCGTGATACATTTACTTAAGCGTGCATACGTACTAAATTAGTTGTAAACTGAATGCATCCGCTATGAATTATGCATAAGAAAAGTCTGAAGAAACGTGTTGTTGCGCAATTCTCGACAAGCACTTCTTGCACACTTTAGAAGTGCTCACTTACAGATAATGTTTTACCATCTTTTTTTCTTCTTCTTGCATATAAATATATTCGCGGAATATTTTGCCATTAGGGAAACTTTGTTGTCTTCGACGGCGTCACTGTCAACGCATTTACGACGTTTACGATTACACTGCATGCCTCGCGATTTCGTGATTTGCAACGGACGATGCAATTGCAACACATTTTGCACGTTGTTTTTTTGCACGGGAAGACATCCCGAGTAACGAACGCATTAATTCGCATTCGCAATGGTTGGCTTTGTGAATCAATTTGTGCTGTTTTTTTTTCTTGGTTTAACTATCGCGAAAAAGTAATAGAATAATATGCAAAAGTTGCTGTTATGCAACTTCTGGGCATGGAAGAGCAACCACTAGAAACTTCTTCCTGCATTAATATAAACATTGCTTCTTTCGTTCTTTTATTAAACGGTTCTTGTAAAACTTCTGCGACTATTATTGTAACATAATTGTGTTGTAATCAATTACATACTTTGTCCGTATGTAAGATTTCAGAGCTTATCAGATTTGAAATAGAAAATGCTTTTTGTTTGTTATTTAAAAAAATATTTTTATTAGGAATTTTGCTATAATGTACAATCTTAAGTTGGAATCAGTATTTTGCTGTTATTTAATATCCTGTGATATGTTTAACAATTTGAAAAAATGTAAAAAAACGGTAATAAAAGTTTACGATTTTATTTAATTTAATTAATTTAATTTAAAAACGATAATATTCCAGGATTTTAGTTAAAAAATTTTTTTTTTTTGAAACCATAAATCATTATAACGTAAAAGTAATTTTTAATATATAAATTTATGATGTAACTATAAAGTTTTCTTAGTTTACATAATATTGAAAAAGTTTTCACTGATTTACAAAATCTTTCTCCACACAAATTTATTCACTTTCAAAGTTTTCAGCTACTTCACCAGAAATTATCAATTATTTTAAATTAACTTTAATTATTTTTTAAAGTCCATAAAAACGTTTTTTCCAACTGTTAAAGCAATAAAAATAAGTATAAAAAAGCCTTGAATTACTTATTAATAAATAGTAATAATTAAATTACTGGTGTTTCAAAATACCAAATTTGTTGGCAACAAATTTTTATTACATTTTAAATATAAATTTAAACACTATTTAATAAATAAAGTGTAAATAAATAATTTGAAAAGGCATCGATTGGTATTGCAAATAAAAGTAATGCAAAAATGCCAATGTCCGTAGGTAATGCTGGGAGTAACCTTATTTCATCTTTCACAATAAAACATTTACCGAAGCCATTATCATCCGAGCGATTGTTGTTGCGAAGATCGTGACGAATTTATAACGTTCATAAACAATACACTCCTTTCGGCCTCAACCTATAGATCACGATGACATTTTAATTGTTGCAGCATCGGAAGACCAAACGGCTGCAGCTACGGACCTGTACTTGGACCGGCAGGAGCGGTACGATAATGGCGAATCGTTTTATCCATCATTCGCCCCATTCAGTAATCCGCCGCTGGGCCATTCCCGACCTCTCTATCAACCCGAAGCGGCCTACAGTCATCGACCGGCTGCCGCCTATCAGCAGCAAGTGGGCTTCGACACGTCGGCAAGATTTAGCGGCTACAAGGGCGATAACAGCAACGGTAATCGGCACGTGGAACGCGCTTCCGAAAGCGGCGGTTTATTGGGCTCCGGCAATTTCGGCGTGCTTCAAGGAGGCACTTTCTATAACGAGAACGATGATGTCGACTCCGGTTTCAATGATCAATTTAATTACTATCGCAACGGACACGGGCGTCCCTATCCCAAGCAACGCCAGTACCAACAGTTCGAGAACTTCAGGGACTTCGCCGATATTAACGTCCCTTCGAATCCGGCCTATTCGCATTATGTAGTCGTCTATGCGAACAAGAACGGAAGCAAACACGAGCCACCGGAACAACGCAACAAACCGAAAAATATAATTGAGCACTTGGCGTTGCTGGACCAGGAGTTTGAACAGATTCCCGAGAAGAAACTTTCGAAATCTAAGAGAAAATTGGCCAAGTTGCCGTTGGAGAAGAAGCGGCTGACGAAAAAAGCGACGACGACGACGATACCCGCGTCGGATCTGTACGAGCCACTTTTGGCACTCAGTTGAACAACCGCAGTGCATCTCAAGAAAAAAAAAATTAAAAAAAAAGAAAGTGTCTTAAGAAGTGATCCTGTCAATTTAATCGCGGGTTTAAATAATCCAGTTGCGTATATTATTCGAGTGCGTGATTGCATGCAGCGAGTAATAACTTTTCGAGAGACCTGACTGTAAAATACGTAATTTTATTTAGTTGTAAATAGCCCTATAGTAGTTAATAGAGATAATAAACAAGAAGGTTTTTATAGCGCGAAATTTCGAGCGCTCTAATTTTGATGGATTACATTCAACAGGTGACGTTTTGGGTTGTGCGGCACGTTTAGGCGCGTGCCCTTAGTAAAAAGTGCCGTTTTTCAATTAATCGACTGACGCCTGTAAATCATTGAGTACTACCACGGTAGCAATGTTGTTTCGGGGTGTAGGGGACGGGCGGCGGTGGCGGCGGCGAAGCTTTTCGTCGGGCGAATTGAAAATATACTCGGCGAGTCGATAATATATGAAATACGGTGTTCGCGTTTTACGGCTTTTGAATTACGGCCGATCGGAAGGTGCATGCAGCAGGTAAAGGGGACCTAAGCAAATAGATATTCGTTCGGAAGACAGTTGACGTTATTTGTTATATTACGTGTGTGCGATATGGATTCCCAGTCGCGGCCGCCCTCACTCTATACGGCCGGAACTAATTTGAAGTTGGCGGAAGGATACATTTGTCATAAGGTCCCTTGCGGGCCATGATCGGGTCGGATGAAGTTATGAGAGGCAGAGTGCAGTAGATCACCTCTCTTGCGCGCCCGCTATATAGCTCCACTCTATGTGTGCCTTTCGTTCGGATGACTGAGAGAAGAGACTCCAACGCACGCATCCAGCAGCCGGCGAAAAAGGGACGAGGTCCTGTAGGGTGGCGAAGGGTCTCACGAGACTTGACCCGGCAAAAATCATCTCCGTAGCCGAGCAGAAATGATTTCGTGCAAAAGAGAAAGAGAGGCGGCGCGGGTCATGTGTATATGGCGTGCACCTACAATGCTACAACCATTGCATTGCCGCTACTATTTAAAGAGATGAAACACGTTGGGCTGGTATTGTTGGCTCTGGCCGCCTCCAGCTCAGCCAGCCGACTCGGGAAGAAAATAGGGAAACAATTCCGCTCGCTCGATTTCCACATCTGCTTGCATGCCGACTTAATATTCTCCTCGAACGGTGCGCGCGAATTAATTATTTAATACCTTGTTCGCAGAAAAAAAAAATCGCTTCGTAAATTATTTAGAGGCGAGAAGCTGCAAATGTAGCGGAGAAAAAAGCGGAAAGGAAAAAGCAGTAAGGTAAATTGCATCATATAGAGTGTAACTATTTGACAAGAATACCTTAAGGGTGGAGGGTTCGCTCAATCTAGTTCACGCGTAGAAGACTATAAAACCATAAAACGCGATTTATAGGTTTATTGCTGCTGCTTCTCATTTGCCCGGCAACAAAATGTTAGCTTTTACACCTCTTCTTACCGAGGGTTGCTCGTTCATAAAGCCTTTATCTCCGCACGTCCTTCGCATTATATAATAATTTTTACAACGCCCAACTTTTCGTCGTCTTATGTACACACTGCGTGCCTATATATGTCTTCTTGTTTTTTTCTTCTTCTTGTGGTCCGATCCGATTTTTTTTCTCGCAGCAGCACAGCAACAGCAGCACCACATACAACCGAAAATGAAAAACTTTATCATGATCTACGGCGTGAAAACATCTCCCCGGGAAATTATTTTTCGCCACAAGATAACTCTCGTTTATTCGCTCTACTTTATGTACTACACAGACTCTGGCTCACCATTATTATTGCCTTTTTATTTTGCTCGAGACTTAGATATAATCAAAATATATGACGCTCGCTTTAAGCAATCTTTCCTTAATTGCATTTAGGTTTTACAATTTCACCGACAATATTCCCTTAATGCATTTATAATGTAAAAATTAATTATTCCTTGCTTTCCAAAACGATTTCCTTCGCAGCTCTTCGATAGCATATAGCACAACTCTTTTTGATGATTCATAAACTAACGGTAACGATTTGATCGTTGGACTTCAGAGCAATTACTTAATTTAGTAGACACCATGCATTACTTTAGAGTGGTCGCAGTTTTAGCGATTGGTTTCGTGGCAAAGTACATCGACGCAAGTAAGTTATCTAACTAATAAAATTCGCACTATTACTGCACTCGTGACCTATTAACAGATTGCATTCATCGTCCGAATAAGGAAAGCGAACTTAAGGAGCCCGTATTCTTGCACAACGAGACCTCTTTTCTCTTTCCGAAAATCGGCGGCGTGCTGTCCTTAAAGAGCGGCGAGCGGGTGTTAATTGCCTGTCCCAACAAGAAAAATTTCTTGGTGAACAGTAAGAGAGAACAGTGAAAAACAATGTGTATGTGCTTTAAATGTTAATTACGTTGCTTTCCAGACAATCGCAATGTATCGGTGGGTGTCTGCACGAACGGCAAGATTAAAGTGGAAAATGGTATTTACGATTTGGAAGCTCTGCAGTGCAGTAAGTCTTTACGTGGAGATATAAAGAAGACCAATAAGAAATGCGGAAATAATGAAGGATATTTGACCGGTATTGGATATTACGTTAGCAGAACAGGGTTTCTACCCTTGATTGAAATTTGTTACGACGGTGATAAGGGATCAACGTTATATTCAAAGCACACGATTTACGGCGCATCGATTCGCAGTAAGTTTCTGTTTGCCACCAATACCTTTGAAATTTTATTGGTAATGTTTTGTTTGTGCATATATTTAGATGCTTCCAAGTCGAGTGCAAGGCCCAGTTTTAGCACACAAGGGTTGAACGTTTCGGCATCTGTGGCCTATAAACGACCTTACCTCAAGGCGACCTTTACTAAATTATTGGGATCCGCGCTCTTGGCCGAGAATTACGTAAACGATAAATCGTACTTATCTAGAGGACATTTGTCGCCGGATGCTGATTTCCTCTTTGCTCCCTGGCAGTTCGCAACGTATTTCTACATTAACGTGTGTCCACAGTGGCAGACAATCAACGCAGGGAACTGGCACAAAGTGGAAGCGACGATAAGGAAAGTTGCGGGAAACTTGGAGGACAATCTGCAAGTCGTTACGGGCACATACGGAGTCCTGAAATTGCGCGACGTGGGGGGAAGATTGCGCGACATGTATCTCTTGCCGGGCGATAAACTTCCGATACCGGAATACATCTGGAAGGTGGTGCATTCGGCGAGGAGTCGCGAAGCAGTGGTAATTGTAATTCTGAACAATCCATTCGCGAAGAACGTCACCCAGAGCAGCTATTTGTGCCCGAGAAGCATTTGCCAAGACAATGGCTGGTACGACGATAATTGGAGCAAGTCCGATAAGGGAATTGTGCATTGTTGCGAATACAAAGAATTTCGCAAGACGGTACGCACGGTGCCGATATTAAGCGTTAAAAGTATACTGAAAGGACCTAAGAGACATTAAAAATGTTTTGCATTATTTCCTTTATGTGTGCCTAAATTAAATTTGCGAAAACAGAGGGCGAAAAAGTGCGACGCCCTCATATTGTTCCACCTTGCTCGGAAAATAAACAGTGGCGCGCAGTTTTAAGGAAACTTAATTTCATCCGAAGTGTAGTATTAGGAAAAAAAGTTTTGCGCTCTCCCCCGAGATATTATAGACAGGCAAATCGAGTTTGCTTCGGCGGGCGTTATTATTAAATCAAACGACAAGTCTTAATAATTCGCGCAACTTTTATTATTAGGATCGGTGGTGGATCGGCCGGGAGATAAACGTGCGGAATAAACGAATTGCTTTCGGTCGGATTTAATTGCGCGCTCGAGGTTTGCAAATCCGATGTCGAGCGCAAGGAATGTGTGCCGTAATTTGATTTCGGCTTCTGGATTTCCGTTTCGGCAGCCGCACCAGCAGCCGCTGCCGCCGAACACGGCGGGATATAAAAGTGTGCACGAATAGGTAAGCGGGGCCGTAAAAATTTCCACCTGCCCAAGTGCTCTTGGCGTGGATTGATGCACAATTTTTCGCGCCGCTATTTTTCTTATAGAAGTTACGACCCAATAAGGCGTTCATAAAGGGAACACACATCTGAATTATGCATGCGAAGTGTTCCGCCGAGCAGATTTGAGCTATCGTCGTAATACAGTTATGAAGCATTATAATTTAATCCCGTGCTCATTCTTAGGAAAAGAATGGTATGAAAATTAAATGATATGACCGTCTCTGCGGAGGTAATTTTAAACACTTCTGTTGTCATAAAAGAAAGAACGAGGCGACTTTGAGAAAGAGGAAGCTGGGGACTCTCCGTTTCCAGAGTTAAATAAAATAACATTTCTATGAGAACGCGCGCGTTATGAGGCTGAAGGGACATTACAGCATCCAAGCGGGACACACAAATAATAAATATTATAATACGAATGGCTCGCTCTATGTAGACAATACAACGACGACATATTGTTATACACGTCGCCCCGATGACAGTTTTGCTTCTTAGAAAAAGTTTTATCGGTGTCCTGGGAGGTGCTTCTTCGACGTGCATGTTTAAGCTTAATAGTCGCACAGATACCGCCGGATGAGTCCGAAACTCCACGCCGTCAACCCGCGCCGGCTGCCGCAATAAAACGAATGACGACCACGGAGAAGATACACAGAGACAATGACGAAATCCGTCGCATTCATATATATGAACGTATGATGCAATGCACTTTGCTGCCGATGCGAACATCGCAAGGGATGCTGCTGCCAACCGGACTTGTTTCTCATAATTAACGCCGTCCCATTGGGTTACTGAAGACTGCACACACTGCTGTTTGTTACCACCGGCTTCCGCACTCGAAAACAAAAAGCAAAATCTGCTCTCCGCTCTCCGGCCAGGGACATCCCTCTTTGTTTTTAATTTCATCTTTGTTTTCAAAGGGTTCAAGTGCTCGTTTAAATGATATAAATGATGAGAGTCTTTCGCGGCGCATCGTGCCTAATGTCCATTTCCCTAACGAAAGATATGCAGATCATAATAAATATACATATAAATTAGGGGAAGCTCGGCTCGGGTAACGTACACCTATGCAAGCGGCTATATATGAATGTTAAAATAAGTTCGAAATTGTCAACGACGCAAGTTGCGTCCCCCGAGACGGTGGTATGGGGCCGGACTAATTCCGGACTGAAGGCAATCTAGCCACCGCCACAACCGTCGGCCTAAATTCATTAACAGACCCAGAAAAATTTCGCTACCTCCCCCGATATTAAAAAACCGGCTTCTAAAACAACATTTTTCCCTTTGTTCTCTTTCCATTCGGTATACCGCACTTAATTAACCCTTTTCTCTTATTTTTTTTAATCCACTCCTTCCTCTTGTTGCGGTCAATATAATTTCCAACTGAAATCAAATCAACCTTACTTTTGATATTTCAGCTTTAAAAAATTATAACAAATCCTACAATGTTGGTAGGTATTAATAAATTTTAATTTAATGTTTATCTTAAAGATTATAATTTTCTAAATAAAGAATAAAGAAATAAATGATAACTATATATTGATTCATCGATATGCAGAAAGTCGTCGAGATGTAAGGTAAATGTTTAATGATAGTTTCTCCCTAAAGTTGGGAAATAAGTTTAGCTAGCTTATGGCTGCTAACACCGCTAGATGTTCCAGGTTTAGATATCCCCCCGTTTCGTATGTTGTACTCATATTAAGCTTGTATGAGAATATGTGCTGAAGTCTCCTAAGAGCAAAGCGACCGTTACATTTGAATTTGTGATAATCTCTTGACTAATGCAAAAGACTAGACGTTCGTCAGCGAGTTTTGTTGAGCAAAGTGCGAAACTCGAGACCGACTAATTCCACCTCGTAATGACAATCGTAAACCTAAATCTCGCCATACATCAGCAAATGTATAGTATATGAAATTTTCGGAATAGTATGGAAGAGAAGAAAGGGTGCGCTTTAGTTTCGGCTAATTATATCGTATGATACGTGCATATATTAGATTTTAATATTTCATGTTTAATTTAAAGTTGCTCTCGTAACGGGGGAATTCAAGGCAGCTACAGCAGCTTCAGCCACTGCTGCCCTTTTTCCACTCGGGGGCTTCCGGATCGCTGCCTGATGAGTTTTTTCCTGTCGAATCGACATCGAAAATTGCGTTTGTATTATTATTATTGTGCACGTCAGGAAGGTGGTGGTGCTGTGGTATATAGGATGCAATGGCGTGAATTTCAAGCACTCACATTTCCGCCACCGAATTGCTTGTGTGTCGCGAATACATAATTGGCACTTGAAATTGCGAGAGCCCAACGTGATAATCTCGTTGCTACGGTCGGCCTTCTGACAAGTGTCGGGACTTTCGCATGATATATGAGAAAAATAAGAAATTACGCGAGATCCTTGGGGATGCAGTCGGACGGATACATGATTAATGAATATCGCATTACATGCACTCGTTACTTATGCATGTACGTTTCGAATCAATTTGAGACGAAAAGAAGAAAGTTGGGAATAAATTTCGCGCAATTACCCGCCTAATTAGCTTAACTCGAAAGTTCGCTCGCGTTCGAGCATGCTCAAGTATAGACGAATGACTGACACCGAAGGCTTTCAAGGCTTGGGGAATTCCGGTTTTGGGTTCGTTAAGAAAATTACATTAAGACGGTAATTTCAGGAGGGAGGAGGGTCGACTAATTTTTATTAAAATTAAATCACCGCTTTCGTCGTACTTTTTATTATTACACGTAGGCATAAATATGGAGCACTGGGTAATGCCATTCTTTACAAACGAATTCATTTTTTTTTTTCTCCGACCGGCGCTTGCACTTTTTCCACCTAAAAATTTAATTAATTCTTGAGGGACGTATATTTCAATATCATGCTAAAATTTATTGTACAGTATGTATTTTTCATTAATTTTCTTGCAAAACCCGCAATTTTCCTTATAAATTAGACTACCTCTGTTACCCATTATGATATGAATTTCTGTTTTTATTTTGTTTCAAATTATACATTTTACTTCATTAAATTTTGTTGAAACTTATCACAATTTTTAAATAATTTAAAATTGTTTTGCTATTTTGATAATTTCCACATTATGATTTTACAAGTACATAATTTACAAAAAAATGTTGTGTCAACTTCGTTAATTAGCACCGCGGCTTAGTTTTCACTACTTTGAAATAAGAAACGTAATTTTTCATTAGGCTGGTAACAAGTCAGTTTATTGTTAATTCGATCTAATCTAATCTATTATTACACGCCACTATTTTTTAGGATTCAAAGTGAAATAAAGGGCAGTAATTCCCTGCAATTGAGTAATAATTAAAAATTTTAAAAGTCGTTTTTAAATAGCTGAATGGAAAGTGATCCTTTTTCCACTTTCAGTGTGGTGGGAAAAGGATAAATTTCCTTTATTTCACTTTGAATCCTTAACATTTATATTTAAATTTTTTGGTCTCTTTTAACTAATTATGACAAACTGTTAAAATTTGTTTTGAGCACAGTCTACTTTTTAAATATTAGATATAGCATTGTTTTCAAGATGGAATGATTAAAACCCTTTAAATTTATTTATTCTGGTTGATCAATGATTTTAAAAGAAATGTCTAACATAATTTGGGGCAAAGGTAGTACTTTTTAGGCTTATTATAAATTTTTGTAGCAATTTTCTTTATTCTTTTTTGTGGTGTTTGAAGTAAAAAAAATCATTTAAAATAAAAAATAAATTATACTTCTGAATCCAAATTTAAAATTAGCATCTTGTAAAAAGATCCGTCAAAATTAGCGCTGAGGTTGGGAGTAAATTAATTGACTTGATATATGTATTTTTTACTCCCAATTATCGCTGGAGCAGCAACTGAATGCTCCACATGATTATTAATCATATTTGCCCAATTCTGCGAGATTCTGAAGCGTAAAATGTAGGGTATTATGATTAGAATTAAAGAGCAAACATGAGTAAGAGGGTGCATCGATAAAGGCATCAAGGGTGATGGTGGCGGTTCGACAGGTCCTCCAGTTCGGCATATGGTGTTGCAACATACATTAGCAACTAACGTATTTACGTCTCTGTATGGAGCCAAAGGGGGCTTGCCGTATATATGAAACATGTACCATGTACCATGTACCTCATATGTGGGGTTGTCTCGCCGCCCTGCCCTGCCGATATGCACACTTCGGTGCATGTAATAGGAAAACCCTTCAGACGACTCCGACATTAATTATTCAAGGATGCAGTTTAGATAATTTATATTTCGCGTCCCCATTTCGAAATCTCCTCTCCATTGATATCATATTCGTTCGAAGGCATCTATCAGCGTACACTTTATCTAATAAAAAATTTATAGCTTCTTTTTTTGTTCGATTCGATTTTTAATTTGGTCTTTTGTTTTTTTCACTATGAAATGTTTGAATTGCTATTTGAATTTAAAGCTACTTATTAATTTACATTTTCTTTGGTGTTACAATGTTGCCAAATGAATTTTAAATTTATAATTATTAAATTCATAAAAAAAGAAAGAGAAAATTGTTTTTCTTGGTATGATCAAATGATTTTAAAATTGAACTATTTTTAACTTTTTCTCGCTAGTTTTTAAAGTTTGTTGGACTTTGTTAGACAAGGCTAACCAAGTCTAACCAAGTCAAAGTGATAACAATATCAGTATGAAACATTTGTATTTCTAAACAAATTGTAATACTGGCGTTTCAATGTATGTACTAATAATTTAAAAAATAAAATTCACAACCTTTTATTTCCTCCCTCTCCAGTAAGAATTTCTTATTACTTAGGGAGGAAGATCTTCCAGCTTATGAAGACATTTCAAGATAATTTGAAGCGATTTTAAGCCGTTTAAGAATTAGAGTCGCTCAAAAAGATTACTTTATTATTCTTCTGAAATTATGTATAGTTTAAAAAATGGCTAAAGAATTTTTCTAGCCTATAGTCCTTTTAGGCTGTTGATAAATAAGGAAAACCCTACATTTTCGGCGAAAAAATAAGGGCCGTTCAAATAAAGCAATTTTTACATAAAAAAAGGTCGGTTTAGAATCTGGTGCAAATAAAAACAAGGCTCTAAGAATCCGCGCGAATTTAAATTGAAATTTAACTCCTCGCTTTTATTTGCTCCTGATGATACACATATTCTATAAAGTCAGCACTTTTCAGAAAATTTCACTATATCTGTGGATTTATTATTGTTTTTTATGTCTCCGATTTTAATTTTCATATTTAGTTTTTCTTGGAACAACAAAATTTTAAAAATTTAAATCTTCTGTAAAATAAACGTCCGTTTCTATTTTTTTGTTACAGTGTTTGATGATGTCAATGTTTAGGTCTTATAAGAAACAGATTCAGTTCAAAATTGCCTGCAAAATTTAAAACTTCTTTTTGTAATAAATATTATTGGTGAAATTATTAGCTCTAAAAAGAGCTGATTTTGCATCTTATCTTTTAATCTGTCTTTTTGATCTTAGTGTTTTTTATATAATTTTTGTAAGTTTGATAAAAAAAAAATGATTTTACAAAAAGAGCAACCCCAAGTAAAATAATATCCGATATACATTTACAACAATGAAGCAAAAATAATTACTTAACTCAAATAGTATAAAAGGACAGGAGAGTAAAAGTAAACAGTAAAACATATCCCCGCGTAATTACATCCAGAAAATGTAGATCAGGTAGTTGGATAACGCCGGCTTACTTTAATAGAGGGATCGGGGGATTTAAAACTACAGGTTTTATGAAATAAACGGTCCAAATTAAATAGAAGCGACCGACGGAAGTAAAGGAACATGATGTGCGAGTGAATATAACGTAATTTAAAATGAATAAAATAGGTAGAGGTATAGGAGTAGTATAGCAGGAGGAAATCCTACGGGGGCGGACGCAATTGGTGCGCGCAAAGTAAAACACCGTGCATTAACTATTTTAAGTGATCTGGGACTGTCAAATTCTCAAGCGTGCGCTAGAATAATTAGTTGCTTAGCATAATATACAATACAATTAAAACTAGAGAGGGTAAACGTTCGGGGGCCTTATTGCATTGACAAATAGTCGAATTATTCACGCGACGGGGCGCACTCATTGATCTTTGACAAATCATTATTGTTGTGCGGACGAGATGACGGAATTAAGTGTTTGTTTAGGATCTCTTGGTGCGTTTCGATTGGAACGATTGAAAAGATTAAAATGAAACCAAGCGAAAGGATTTATAAATGAACGTTGTGCAAACACTATTCTCGACCACTGGTCATACACAATACCACCGGCTTGCTATTAATGCCCTAAATGCAATTACTAGTGGCTACCCCCTTCGTTAAAGTTTTATTATGCTCAAGATTTCCTAAAAATTTCTCTCTCGTTTTGACTAGTTTAGCAAATCACAAAAAGTTATTATATTTTTGACTTGTGAACTTTAATTTTATGTAATTTTTGAAGACAGTTTCAATGAATTGCCCCCTTAAGTAGTTGATATTTAAGAAAATAAAGCTTTAGATAGTTTTTTCCCAAGTTTTATTATTGGAATAAAGATTATTATAACAAATTGTTAGGTGTTGTATAGAATAAAATTGGTATCAGTCATATAAAATGTGGTATTGTGATATAAAATGCATAAAATGTACAGATGGCATAATAAAGAGTAGTTAAGCTCGAAAGTAAATTAACATTCATTATCTATTCAGCGTGCAGCTTGCAGCAGTAGAAATTAGAAGGAGAGACGGGGTGCAAAAGAGACCTTGACAAGGAACAGCGATATGATAGCTGCCAGTCCGTTTGAATCATTGGATGAGTTGGTTCCCGAAGGGGCCGTTACCGTTTCGAGGGCTGCGTCTCTTTCACACTAAACTTAAATTGGATACTGGTCACTTTCTATAATTCAGCCTTCCTTCTCTTTCATAACCAAACTGCTCATAACTTGCATTAGAGGGCCCGCGAACTTTTGTCCCTTATTAATTTTAAATGAGAACAAACGCCCCTGCAACTATCTCCGACGAACTGGGATACGGCCCCGATACGGCCGCTCAAAAATCGTTGAATATTAAGGACCCTTAATCCAAACTAATCCCGAATACGATTATAGTCGACTTAATAAACTGATTAGCATGCAGATCCGTAGCGGGCCGGCTCAACGTCTTGCGAACAACTTAATCAAGCGAATTATGGCAAATCTTAATACAATGTCAGGTGAAGTGAGTTAATTAATATGCCAGAGATAGAGAATGTGCGCGCCAAGGTGGGAGCCTTAATTCGGTTTTGAAATATTAAGGGAGCCGAGTCACAGAATTAGCGGCTTGTCATCGGTAACAGGACATGCGGATAATGTATGCCTTCCAGGCACGCATACGTCACATGATTAATAACCTTATGAATTTATTTATCCGGCTCGCCAGTCAATTATACGCGCTTTCATTAAGTGTATTCCTTTGTTTTATGGAAATGCGCTCGCCGTCCCCTTTTCCGGCTCTCTTTGATGGTCATCTAATGCCACATGCATGTTTATAGTGTCCCCCAAGCTTGCGACCGCAATAAGTGTCACTTAAAATGCAAACCAAAGGTTTTTATTTTTAAATATTCATCCGCCACTTTTTTTCGCCCAAAATTACCCTCCTTTGATGGGACCAGATTTCCTTTGGCCTTTCTGAAACGCGTGAAAATTTAATATCGCCTAAAATTGCCGATTAAAAAATTATTCGCACCTTGCGTATCCTATAATGAAGGAAAAGGAACAAGGACAAAGTCCACCTACGCAATCCACCAGGGTTTGTACCAATATCGTAGTAGTTCAAACGAAACGACATTTATGGAAACAGATGTGTGGCGTATAAATTGCTCTTCGATTACCAGCTTATTTATTGACCGTTTGGTACATTTATCAACTGTATCGGATCATACGTATACCTAGAGTCGCGTATCGCGCAATTAATCAATGGATTTTGTGACATTTTTATGATGAAACACATAACCAGTTAGGGGAATAGTTTATAGTCAGCCTCCGAGGACCGACACATCACGCACAATTAATAGCAATGATAATCTTATTTAACGGTGGCCAATTGCTACAACCCTTTAATGTTTCCGCAGCCGCGAAACGTAATTAATGACTAATCGATAATCTTAAACGAGTCGCGTATTTAAGACACGGCTTAGAAGCGAAGCGAGGTAATATCCTCCGTGGGGCTATCGGAAGAAGCGCCGCAGGATCATTAAGCTCGGATCGCGGATCCTGTTTCAATTAGAATGATCGAGAGGGTTAGAAGAGTCTGGTTACTGGCCTCTGCACTTCATCACCACCAATGATGATGGATGAGGACGCCACAACGCGAGAAGACTTGGAGTGGAGCAGCGCGAAATATTATAATTACGATGCTCACTTTTCCCATTCTATAGGATGGATGGAAGTAGGAACGAGCGGAAGAAGGAAGGAAAACTCTGTGTGCATAAATGACATTGGTATTTGCTTGTTGCTACATTCAGTACGATATAAGGATAATTCCCATGACTCGTTCTTTGCTGACTCTCGCTTACTTTTACCAATTTCCGCTGCGGCGCAGAAGAAAAAGACGTATCGGAATTGCAAAAACATGCAAAAAGTGAAACACTCTGAGGGTTTTCCGTTCGGAAACGATTGCAGGGAAAAGGTTGTGTGTAATTGCGCCTTAGTTTTCGGTGCGGGAAGAAATTGCGTGTGCAACAAGATGAACGAAGCAAGTGAGGGGAAGAGAATTTTATTACACTTTAGTGCGACAGCTCGAAGTAAAACTGCAGAATTGTTGGCAGTAGAGCTGGTCGGTCGAACGGAAGGAAGTAAGGAAGAAATCCCGCAGGATTCGCACGCCAACAGTTTCGATATCGTCAGAAATAAGTTAGCGGAAACTTTAACGTAAATTCTCATACTCCTTTACTTCTAATGAAATATTTATCAAACACATATATAGATGGCTTCTTTTCAATTTACCCGACGAATAGATCCGTGAAATAGGGCGAGGGTGTCGCGCCGCGGCTCTATGTAATAAGCGCACAATTTTTCTTCTTCCTACTAAGATAAAATCCTTTAAATAGAAAATGCATTTCCATTAATATTGAAATAGGTTTATGTGCAGTGTTAAGTGAACGTATCGAATACCAAGAGAGCAGAGCGAAAGGGGGTTTTACATATCCATTCTCGGTCTGTCTGTGTCTATATATCTGGTTCTATCGAAATGGGGTGCCGATACTAACAGAATAAAATAGAATCCTTTCAAATACAACATGCAAATGGCACCTACCTCCACTTCGCTTCTTCGCCTTCGCCGTCTTCTTCTTCTTCTTCTTCTTTTAGAGCAGTATGCGTGCGTGTACATAGATACCCGTGGGCTTTTTTGTTATAGATTGATTCCTTTGGAGGCGCGAAGGCAAAAGAGGATCTCGCAGGAATTCGCACGCGGCTTTCGACGTGTCGCTTGTACAAAATAAAGGAATGTGCGTGCCGAGCGATTGTCGCGTGGCGTTTCCATTCAACTGTCTCAATTAAGTGAATTTATTATGAAAAGTCGCACCCAACGATGGCAGCAGATAACGACAACCTTTATAAAAGAGACTCGCTTTGTGTGTGTGTGTGTATAGTACCCGGTGTGCATGCACCAACATAGCAAAACTTTACGATGTGTTTTTTATCTGTATCGCAATATTTCGTTCAGTCGAAGCCATAACAAATCAGCCGCACCCTTGTTGGTGGTAAGTCAAGCACCTCTCTTCGCTAATTACTCGTCACCGATGGTCGCTGGGAGCGGCTACTGATAATGTCACTTATTTTACCGGACACACAGGCAGCGCCGGCGACAACAATAACAACATAACAAGAAGTATCGAATTACTCGCATATACGACGTACAATATTTTCGAATTGACTTCGTAGAGAAAATTATATTTCGAAACCCTTATTTTGCCGTGGCTAGAGGAAATCGTATGTGTGGCAATTATCGAAACTGGATGAAGGATCGTCGATTGCGTTGCGATCGAGCGCAGGAGAGCGAAAGAGAGCGCACGCAGAGTGTATAGATGGTCGGTTCTCTTGCAATCCGAACTCAATTTGATTTCCAGAGTCTTATATCCCGCGGGATTCTAATCTCTGGTCTAAGCTCGACCTGCAAGTGGCCACACGATATGATGCGGCGAGTTAGCGAGAGCAAAACTCAATAATATTCAGCCGGCTGGAAACCTTATTAAGGTTGCCACTCAGATGGAACTGAACTTGTCATAATATCCTATGCAGATTCCAAAAGAGCCGCCGTCCGTTCATCCAACAATTAAGGCTACACTTACATGACAGTTTGTTCTTTTCGCCATGCTTTATGTCTCAAATATTTACTCTTCAAATGAAATTTCAAATTTAATTAGTTTTTCAGGGAAAAGTTTTGTTAATCTTATTTAAGTTGTAAAAAAAATATATAAAAACTGATTTAAGAAATAAATAGTTAACATTAACGGCTGAAAATTTAATTAAATAAAAAGTAATTGCGCATGGTAAAAAAAGAATGAGGGAAAAGTAAAAATGTGACTTAGGGTGTCCTAATTGATCGATTTGTATCTGAAACAAGGTGAGTAACTAATAGGCAACTAATTGGTGTTTTCTTCTTGCATCCCTTCGGCCGCTTGGCTAACCGATGTTAAAGAGGCAACCATACATCCGACGCAGGTTGTCTCTCCTGAGAAAGCGAGGTGGGAATGAACGTAGCCCCAGGTCCCCTCTCAGGGGCGCTATGATTCTTCCCGACCGAGCCTCCCTGACTATGTTTACGAACTTGTTCCTATTCTTGTTCTTTTAATGTAACATTACGCACGCAATACAATAGAATATCACCCGTAAATTTTAGAGTGAATGTTTACTTTTACATTAAATTTTAAACACTCCTTATCCTCCTTCTCGCTGCCGCATTGTCTCATACTTAAACGTCCATAAATTTCGCGCTCGCCGTAAAAATAAAGAAAGTGTTTATTTCGCGGGGAAGCAATTTAAAGCGCGCACTTTCATGCGCTGTTTATTGGCCTTCTATCGGAACGCGAAATTTGTGGATCACGTACTTGCGGTTGATGAATTCAAAGAACACATTCGATAGGAATATACGGCGGAAGCGATGCAAGTAAAGGCTGTGCGTGCCAACAGGACCAATTTGACCCAAGGGTGTGATTGACTTAAACACGACGTACATCTTGATGGCAAAATCGCAGCTTTACGACGCGAAGATGTCCAATTTTCATTTGCTTACAGAAAACCGATTGCATTGCAAGGTTTCAGTTGCCACTGCAAGGATTGCACGTATTTTTCTTCCATAATTTTTTTCTTCTTCGTACATGAATACTTAATGGTTGCGAGCCAAGAACCAAGGTAAATGAATTCCGGACTCGGAGAATCGTTTTCCGGATTATTCGGCGCTCACATGTACAGAAGAAAATTGAAGTAGTTCTGGCCAGAGAACAGGGATGTCATACAAAATGTATGTGCTATGAGTGGATTTCTAGTGTTGCGGTTGCCGAGAATGAATTAGAAAACAGAACGACGCCTCGGACGGGATTCCTAATTCCGATAAGAATTCAAGCGGATGATCAGTCTTTTCATCCCTTGGGTGACCACCTACTACCTAAACGGAATACAAAGGGCGCATCTTAGTTGTTATTGTAGTTGTTAAAAAGTTGCACGAACTTATTCCCCGATGATTATATCTGAAAAAAATCACTATTACACTTTGCCCTTTTTGCTTCACATCTTTTAGTGTTTATTTCAAAAGAACTTTATACAAAAACAATAAATTTTCAACTATAAACTTTTCTATATGATTAATAATAAATTACAATTATTTAAAAGTTAAATATTTGGGGCGTTCGTGTTTTCTTCTTCTTATGTTTGTTACATCTTGAATGAATTTTGGGTTTAGGTGTTGTCGGAGACACATTTATTGTATAAGTTTGTGGCGAAATTTGTAAAGTTTAATTCCCGACGCGGGACCGAATGCACATTGGTCAGAAGTATCCCCGGGGAATTGCAAGAATTTGTTATTTTCGTTTTGTCCACCTAACCCCCAGTTGTCGGTAATATTTTTCATAAATCATCACCGGCAGACCTGACCTGCCAAGATGTGCAGGGAACTTCGGACGAGCTTATAAGTACGAACGGACATTGCTATACATGGAATGAATTATTATTAGGCGTTTATCTAGGGACCACATACGTTGCCTCAATACAAATCTAAAAAGCTGACAATACGTGGAAAGAAAATGCAGACGCATTTCTTAAGACCTCCAAATTGAATTCCACCCCATTCTTAAATCAAATCAATAATGTTTCCAATAGTAGCCTCAGAAAAAATGTAACGGTTATTGTATAAATATTTACCAAAGGCTGTATTCAATAGAAGAAATCTAAGAATTTTTATAAATTAATTTATATTGCAATAAAATAACATTGAATTAAAATTAGAAAAATACAGTTTTCATCGACAATAAATGAAAGTGAAAGGACAGATGAGTTGTTCTTCGACTAAACACGTAGTATCTTTGCACAGTAAAGTGCTGGCGACCTGAAAATAAGGAACATTGATAAACATGAGGGAGTACCAAATGAAATCACACGTTACGGCCGAACAAACAACCCTCGGCCACAAACAAAATAAATCCACTCATGCAAAAGATAGCTGGAGAGATAGGTAAGTTGTAGCGTTTCTTTCCACGGCACTTTGTCCATTTCCCTATTGCTGATGTGATGTTTGCGAACTCTGATGCGCTCCCAGTGGGTTTCCAACTTTTGCGACTTAACGAAACACGCACACACACACACACACACACCCGCAAACACAGCGAGAGAGGCACGCAAACCGAAGAGGAATAGCGAAGAGCGCCGGTACACAAATTCAATCCACAATAATTTTTCAGAAAAGCCGAAGAGAAAAACTTTTGTCATGTAAAAGTTTTTATATTTCCAGCAGCATTTGTCATTTCTATGTTTTGACCGCAATGTCTTGGGACCGATCAATCATCGTCTTTTCATAAGTAAAACTCCCGCTTCCGAAAGCAACAATCTCGAAATTCAGCCACGAATAATTTGGTACATGGATGCAGAAAAAATAAATAAGAAAAAAAAAGTAAAAAGCGAACGGGGGCGCGATTCCCGAAAGGAACAATTCTTTCTGCTTCTTTCTTCTTCCAGATAGGGTTTCGAAAGTCTATGCATGCATGCTTTTATCTGCGGCACTTCGGAGGAGCTCTTCTACGCGCAGAAATATGTACAAAAAGCGTACTGATGGCATAAGCAAATCAAACGGGAACAAAGCCAAGGTGCGAACCTAGAAGAGAGGCTTTCAGAGTGGCTCTAGGTGTGCCGTCATTCACGTCGGTAGATGTTGCAGTCCCCTGGGATATCGTTCTGACAACCGGGAGACATGTTAAGGACAGCTCCGCAGCTATTGTAACATTACCATACTCTTAACACTTCATCAAATGTGCAAAGCCTGCATATTACATAGTGAGTACGCAACTCGTGAAATATTAACTGGAAATTACAATCGACTTGCAATAAAATTTCTCATCAAGACATCAACGAATTTTCGAGTGGGCAAATCGCGAAGCGAAGCACATCGGAAAATTTTGGCTTGTGATTGAATTAATTAATATCCTGCATCGAATTTACATCGTGGCCCAATATAACTGTTGTGCATGTTGCAGGTTCATTAGAGCGGCATGTCAATCAATCCCTGGCGATGTCGTTCCCGAACTACGTGTCAGACTAATTACATAATTAGATTCAGGCTCTCCTTGTCATGATAGATAGATACAATTGGGAGTCAATAATAATTAAAAGCCCCGACAAACTGCCTTGCTTATGGGACCCATAAGGCAACCTAAGGAAATAAAAAGCGAATGCAAACGGGTTGATATTTGCTGGATTAGTAGCGGCGGTTCGCTTCTCCGGTAACGGGAAACTCTATCTGGAGCCGAGACTAACGGGACAGGCGTGGCAGCGGGCGTCATGAACAGAACCGCCTCCGCGGATTTAATCGGAATCCACCCCTTCTTAATTCTCACTTGATCTCCTGTTGGTGAACGATGAGAGTAACGGAACGCACGGCGTATGTGCCAAAGCACAAAACAACAGCAAGCAAAAAAGAAAATTCTACACAATCAGCGCCCGGGTCCCCCTTAACGAATGCACTTATTAAGTGAAACATCGAGGGTATACGCAGCTGGGTTCCTCCGGGACGTGCCAGCATAAAGAATGATTTTTTATCATCCGAGGGGCTCGTTTTTTAATCACGCCAAATCAGGGACCATATTTTATTATTGTTTTACGGCCTCTAAAAATATTACGTACGCTTTTGTGCGTCTTAAGGCCGCATAAACAAAATGCAAAAGCTTATATTAATAATGCATCTTTTTATTGTGCTTTACGCCTTAACCGCCTTCCTTGGAAATTCAATTTGTAAACATCAATCTTAGACTTTACGATTTTCACCCAGAAAATTGTATGCTCTTTTATGTAATCGTTTTACCGCAAGCGAAAGGAACTCTAAAATAAGTCTAGCGCTATTGTTTCAAGTGAAAATAAATGATATTCCTTGGCGAATTTCTTTTCAATTTATATTTAATAACAAGTTTATTTAAACGACCTAACATATAACATAAAGTTCATTTCACAGCATAAAAGGTTCATTTTAAATTATTGTTTAAGTGCCACCTTAAAGAATAAAACCGAAATACTGAACAATAAAAATTATCACTCAGAATTTTAATCAAAACATATCTTCAAATAACAATTATTAAAGAAATGTTATATAATTATATTTTCAAGTTATTGTAATCAACCTTTAATTTTTTTTTTTTTTTATATATAAGAAATTATAAATAATCTTTTCCAAGTGTGAAGGCGCCGTGTATTCACACGCTGACCCATAAATATTAGCTTTTTTTTAATTATTATGCAATTGCTA